>CAJNIZ010018125.1:66552-90696 GCA_905231905.1 Symbiodinium pilosum
TGTGTGTGTGCGCGAGAGTGTGTGTGTGTGTGTGTGTGTCTGTCTGTCTGTCTGTCTGTCTGTCTGTCTGTATATATATATGTATCTATATGTAGATAGAGCAAGCCCTTAGCCCAACCTAAATCCTCAACCCACGTAGCAGCTTGGATATCCTGGATGCAAGACAAACGCCTGCCTCAAGGCCGAGTGGGGCGAGGGCGAACCACCCAAGGAATGCCTCCAGTTTTATTGCTTGCGTTTAGGGTTAGGGTTTATTAGGGTTTAGGGTGTGACTGTGTCCTAAACCCTTAACCCTTAATCTTCAGTCGGCCACCTAGAAGATGCGCCCATAAAAAAACACTCCAAGAGACCTCCCTGAAGCCTCCCTTAGGTCGCATAAATTTCTGTAACAACGGAAATTACTACATGATGCACTTACGACCCTAAGGGCCAAACCCTAAACATTGAGCCCCATTTACAATCAAGATTTGGGTTTAGTGCTGTGAATTCCTCTGAGGCAGGGGGCCCTTTGCGACCCTTCACGGTTTCGGGTTTGGGGCTTTAGAGGTTTCAGCGTTAAGCGTTTCAGGTTGCAAGCATCTAAGTTATAAATTAGGGAGGAGAGGCTTCAGGTTTCGAATTTGGGGTTGAGGGTTGAGTGTTCAGGGTTCTTCTTGTAAGCTTCGTTGAGGGTTTAAGTGTTCAGGGATCTTCTTGCAAGCCTCTTGAGGGGTTCATGGGCCTTCAGTCTGTTAAGGGTTCATAGGGCTTCGGTTTCAGCTCCGCATGCGACCAGGCCTTTCAGGGATCCTGAACCCTAAACCCTAAGCGTTTAGGGTTTAGGGCTAAGCCCTAAACCCTAAACCGTCAGTGAAGGCAGAGATTGGATTTTGGTATGCCCCTTTTTTAGGATCTCTCTACCAGACCCTTTTTAAAACGAGAATAACCCTAACCTAAGCCCTAAACAGTATAGGATTTAGGGTCTAGGGTTTAGGGGAACAACCCTCATCCCTAAGCGCTAAATCGTTAAACCTTAAACCCCGCTGTCTTTGGGGCCCAAGACTGGGATCCACAATTTTGGAAAACCATGCCCAGAATGATCAATTTCTTTCGAAAACCCTAATTCCCTTTCTCGGCACCGTCTCTAGCACAGCACTGAGATGTTCGGGTGCAGGGCAGGTTTAAGAACTGCTTACCCCAAACCCCTTTTGGAGGTTCATGGGCAGCTGGAAGTGATGTTTTACATGCGAGCCCGTTCGTTAGAACCTTAGATGAGGGGACCTCTGAACCCATGAACCTCCAAGTAAACCCTAGACAACCAGCAACCACTTACTGGCTGTTAGTCGAGAATGGAGGAATGGATCCCCATAACAGCGCAAAGGTGTAGTAGTTTCCAATTTCTTTTTTCCATCACCTAAACACCAAACAAACTATATAATCCCCTATATAACCCTATATAATCCCCTATAACCGAAATCCTCAACCCGAGACTGTCTCGAAACTGAGGCCCAGGCCAGGAAGAAGGAGATGGTCGCTCCCCAGAACGCGCGCATGTGCGGATTCTGCCTCTGCTGGCTTGACATTCGAGTTTAGTGTTAAGGGTTGTCTATCTTCTTGTCCAGTTTCCTAAAAGAAGAAAGGATACACAGGAAACAATAAACCCTAAGGCAAAGACCCTCCGACTGGGGCTTACTATGGGGGCTTTCGGGCTTTGCGGTTCTAAGCGTAGGCGATAGGGCCTAGCGCATTGGAAGAGAAGAGCCGCTAATACTAAATTCCCATGCATGAAATAGTAGGGTTTATGGGGGAAATAGGGTTTAGGGTTCACTGTAAGAGAACTGATATAAATATATAAACGACATATTTGATGTTGGGGCGTGTCGGGGGGGCGTGTTCGATATACAGGGCAAGCGATGCACCCTAAACCCTTCAGTCCTAGTTTGGTGCAAGCCCTACATCCCTGAACCCTAAAGCCTGAAGCCTAAACCCTAACTCCCTAAAACACTAAATCCCTGAACTCGACACCCTAAACATTGGCAGCGACCCAACCTAGCCACACTCTTGTTGCGGGTTTAGGGTTGCGGGTTTAGGGTTCGCATAAAGCCTTACACCCTTAAACCCCAAAGCGCGAAACTCTTAAACCCAGTTTAGGTTGAGGCTTACCCTACGGGTCTTGGAGACCCTAAACCCTAAACCCACAAGTCTAAACCTTCCCCGAGAAATCCAATTAGGAGCCTCAGGGTAAGGTTTAGGCTTTAGGGTTCCTAGGGTGAGCTTTAGGGTATAGGGCTTAGAGTCCTAGCCTTCGTGGGATCTGCCAGCACACTTCGCTCGAAATGTATGAAGTCGTAAGTCTTTATCCCCTTTTTACTACCCTTAAGCTCAAAGCACCCAAGTAATTTGGGTTCAGGTTTCAAATAGCACTATCTGAATGGTCAAGCGGACCTAGTTCCAGAAAAGCCTTATTCCCACAATCCCTCAACAAAGGGTATGGTGGTATATAGCGAAACAATAGTTGTGATCGATGATAATACTTCTCAGAGACGGTGGATACTACCTGGTTCAGCTTTTCCTCACCTGGCCCGAAAATCCCTGCGCCCCAAAACCAGGTAAGATACGCCTGGACCTTGATACTATCCCCCCCTCCCCACCCCCACGTTAAACATGTGCAAAAATCATATGGACAGCTCTCTTACCCAAAGCCAATATTATTGTTTGGGCAGTTGGACAACTTGGGCTAAGGAAACCTAACTCTAAACCCTAAGCAGAAGGCGTAGTTATAGTGAGAATGTTAGCTAGGTGCCAACTGCACATGCGCAGTTAATTTAACGGTTTAGGGTTGGAAGCATTTCAGCTCACGGGACTACGCCCAAGGTAATTGAGAATTATTTGAATTCCTAATTTACGGCCATTTTGGTATCATTCCCTATATAAACCACCATTCAGGGTGAGATCGGGTGAGGTCACTTTAAATTGCCCAGTAAGCCCTACCGCATCTTCTTTGAACCTTGACCCTGAACCCTAAAGTCCTGAACCCTACCTAGACCCCCCAAGTACCCTAAAATAGGGTCTATGTAGCTTCTATTTGGGGATACCTAGGGTCTATAGAGGGTACTTGGGGGGTGTAGGTAAACTGACAACATTTGAACTTGAAGCCCTGCCAGACCTTAGGCCTCAACCTCCTGGGGCCTTAGCAGCCGCGACCCTCAAACCCCCAAACAGCCTAAACCCTAGTTCAATAGGAGGCTAGGGGAAAGTGGTAGTTTCCCAAAACAGGGGGACCCCAATGTAGACCCCAAAATACTATAGTCCTTATTATTGGGACCCACAAAAAGGGTACACCTAATTTTGGGAAATCCCCAAGTAGACCATTATCATGAGCTACGCTCTTTCCAGGAGCCTGGAACCCGCACATTCATGAATCCTGAACCATGAACCCTACGCCCTCCAGCCGGAAGCATAAACCCGAAGACCTTAGGGCTTAGGGTTCTAAAGCCCTAAACCTTAAAACCCTGAACCTGAAGCTGCCCTGAACCTCGCACCCTAGAGTTTAGGGTTTAAGCTTTCCCTAAATCCCAAGACCTAAACCCTAAACCCTAAGCCCTAAACACTGAGGTGAGGCCAGCTGCTGCACTGTTCCGCAAACACGGAGCAGTGGAAGCTCTGTGGCCTGCTTTTGATAGGTTAATGTAGACCCGATTCCGATCTGGGTAGGTAAGGGTGTACGGTTGAGTGTTTAGGGTCTAGGGTGGTAGGTTAAAGGTTTGTTTTGAACTGACAAGTTGAGAGCCCCGTTGTGCAATCCTTGCGTGCCATCCCAGAAATGAAGGTCACTTGAGCCCCAGGCAAGGCATTGGTATTGGGAATTTAAGACTCAGGAGTTGGATGGTCGATGTTTGGAGGGAATGGAGAAGTTTCGTATTGAGACTGGCTAGCATTGGGGAGTAGAATGCGTCTACCATGGGAATCGTAGCCCATTCCCTGCTAAGCACCCCCACTCCCCGATTAAAACGCACACCTGGCTTGAAATGTCAACGCCTTCTCCCCTCTACACACAAGAACGTCGCCGACTTGTGATTTAGCAAAGGTACCCTAACCATCATACTCTAAACCCTACATCTCAAACCCCAAACCTTAAACAAAAAACAATAATAACACTAACAATGAGAATCGTAAAGCCCCGTGGGTCTGAGACTTTTCGCGGTCCATGTGCCGTCATTGTTACTGTTTAGGTTTACGGTTTAAGTTCAGGGGGAGTTGGACTCCTACCCTTCAATTCAAGGCCTCTCCGGATCGTAACGCCTAACCTGCAGCCCTATCAGCCCTAAACCCTTCAAAACTCTGAACCCTACCCTAAACCCTAAACCCTAAATCCCTAACCCTACATCCTACCTGTGACATGAACCTCTACCACCTATACGCTTCAGCATACGGGGCCTTGTTGTTCTCATCAACTGCAAGCTTGAAGTCGGGCATCTCCTCGTTTTGGGGGTTTGGGGGTTTTAGGGTTTGGGGTAACGCTGGAGATACTGGGATTATAGCAGGATCACCAAGGTCCCCTTTTGGGAGTCTACAGGCGTTCTTTTAAACGCGCACTCCAGTGAAAGCCCAAGCCATGAACCTTGAAATGCTGAGGGGCCAGGCTGTAGAGTTCACACATCAGATCCTAAATCGCCAGCCTCAAAATAACATCAATTTGAAGACCATCTTGGGAGGGGGGGGTTCAAATGGGAGCGCTCACAGTACATATAAGGCGTATATATATATATGTATAGATACATGAGCTATGGGTTCTACGAGTAATACAAGGGTGGACGTATCACGCTCTAATTGTTGGGGGCTCTCTCGGGGGGCCCTGTTTGTGAAGGCCCTCACCATAAGCTTGCAGCTGCCGTCTCCAAACTAGATGTTGATTTCAGGCTCGCTCTTGGCCACGGATTCTACTACATGTTCGGTTCGTTCTGGGTTGAACCTGTTCTGTAGCAACAGCAAAGCAACTGCGTAGATTTGAAACAGGTGTGCAACCCAACATGCCGCGCCTATTCTCTGCGACCTGCTTGATTATGGTATATCTTGCTTCTGCTTCTTGCTATGATGGTCTGCTGCAGTAAGGTCCCTTGGGTAGACTTCCTCTACTAGGATCAGCAAACAAGCAAGGACTAACGACGCTAAACCGCAAGATTCAGAACCATTCATCATGGCCCTGGGGCTAGACGCCTCTAAAACATAGCTACACTGGGTTTGGGGCTTAGGGTTAGGGGCCCTAAAGTCTACAAATAATATCTACATGGAGCCTCAGAGTGACAACACCTTTAAATATAGCCCAAAAGGCCATTATTCTACGTACTTTGGGGGGTCTAGGTAAACTCAAGACTCTAAACCCTAAGTCCACGAATTTAGCCTTGCTTTGCCTACATCACGCTTTCGGCTTCAGGGTTTACCTGGACCCTCCAATGTAGTTCCTTTTTGGGTTTGGTATGGTTTTTGGGTTAGGATTCTTATTAGGACAGCCAAAAAGGTACTACATTGGAGGGTCTAGGTAGGGATCATGGGGGGATCCTGAAAATGGGGGAGTCCCTGCTTGGGAGTCCCTATAAATGAGCATGATAGTTTTTGGGGCTCCATATTGGGGCCCCCCATGCTTGGAAACCCTGAGGTAAGTCCCACAACTAGTATTTCTGGGACCAGTAACCATGCTTATCCTCTTTAACCCCACTTCTAACACAACTTCCACAGGCGCCACCAGGTACGTTGTATGTAGACTTTAGGGTTGATGGACTTAATGAGGAAAGTTGGAAAACATCTTTTTGTTGACAGAATGTCGGTGGTTCCCCCCAACACGTCAAATTTGGGATCCTACTGTTAATAGGGGGAATCTTGCACCACTTGGGATGCCCGAAGCACTGTTCCTTCCAGTGTCATAATACCATATAGGGTGATCCACGCTTGGGACCTTCTAGGAAGAATATGAGTCTTGCCTCTTAGGCTTTACCTAGAAACCCCAAACCTTCACCCTGAATCCACTCCTCAAAGACGTCCACAGAACTTGATGGGAACGAATGCGACGAAGGCGGGCAGCGGGCTTGAACCAGGCTGCAAAGCGGAGGTTTCACGCTCCGCTTCAAGATGGGGTGCTGAGCCTGACATGCTGTGAATAGGAAGTTTGCTAGACGTCTATGGACAAATCACGAAAGAGTTGCTTGCATGATGATTCTGTCGAATCAGCAATCCTGGGACTACTATGACGACGACTACTATTACTGCTGCTGCTGCTGCTGCTGCTGCTGCTGCTGCTGCTGCTACCACGACTACCAAAACTACTCCTACTTCTGCTGCTGCTCCTACTACATGCGGCGATCTTTGCTACCATAGGAACCATAGAGAGCGTGATGTGGCATGTAGAGGCGTCATGCGACTTCATCCGGGCCGCCCAGGCCCGACGTATATCACAAAATGCCTTTCCGACATTCCCCCAATGGGATGCTGAATCTGTCTTATGCCCACCAATTCTCGGGGAGAAACATGAAAGCCCGGAGGAAAGGGAGGTTTCTTCAGATTAGGAGAAGCCATTAATGCGCTGCGTCGCGAACCATGTCCTTTTTCCTGCCAAGATGCCAAAATTGAAACAGATAGGGACCGCTTCGTGACTGGTGCAGGCCACCTTAGGGGCGCAAACCAGCACGCAACGTATTTGTCGTTCTTGTCCTGCACTCCATGCTAGGACTGTAACACAAGTCAAACGGAATTTTCAGTCGAAAGCTCTCTGAGCAAATAGGCTGCCTTGTAGGAAATTGCTCATGGAGGAGATTCTACAGGCTTACTGCAGGGCGACTATGACAGTATGAGGATAGAATCAAACGGTCAACCATTTGAAGGAACAGCCAGCCTTGCCCCTGTGATTGGGTGGCTTCCAAAATCCGAAACCCATTGTTCCGGTTGAAAGGTTAGGTGCTGTACTGGGTCTGAAAGAATAATGTTCTGTTTTGGACAACCCACCGCATGACTGATGGCCATGGACAGTGATCATCATCTGCCTTTCGGCTCATCAGCCAAGAGCTGGAAGAAAAAACAACAAACTCAACCAGTGAACAATTGTCTCTTCTGGTTCGTTTGTACTCTAGCTAGAGCATGCAGGCCACGATGGGCCGGGACTGTGCAACTGCAGAGTCTTTACCTGGCTCATACCAGCTGTTTCACACGGACGTCTCCCCCTCTGGCTTGGACGCCGCTTTCACTGCAGGTCCGCTGAACATGCCTCCGTGCTCTGCCCAGTAGTAGCACGGTGTCAGCAGAGTCCAAAACATCACATAGCCAGCGTGAATCTGGAAGGGCAGCAAGGGATCCTGCACAACAACATGCTTACACCTGCCGGAACCCTTGAATTGCACTCAGCAACAGTACAAACCACGTGCCCAAAAGCGAGCCACGCCTGGAATGTTTCCATTCTTATGGACACCTGCTTACCACGCGAAAAAATCAATGTTCATAATATATGTATTCTTGAACCTAACAACAGTCAAACCACAAGTTGCCCAGTTTTTTCTATTTGTAACATGTACGGCAAAGGATGCTGAGAAAAAAATGACACGGGCAGCAATTCTCACGCCCGAGGCGGACGAAATCAAAACCAACGTGGGCAACCATCCTAGGTTATACAACAACAATCTATTAAACAAAATGTCTACCAACATAGAAGCTGCATGCTGCATGAGATTATTTTCAAGAAGGTTTTTGTTCTTTCATGGGCAGTGCAAACAGCGGTTGTCAGGAAAATCTTAAGCTTGGAAGGCCCACACGCAATCCTAGGGTGCACAACCCAAAGAGCGTCTTCAAGGTAGTTTGCTGGAGCACGCGGTCCTCAATGGGGCGGTAGAAGCCAAAGCCGGCGATCACCGCACCAAGGTTTCCGCCAGCCCCAACCAGCGCTGAAACTATGGCAAGCTGTTGCTTATTCATGAAAGGTACAATGCCATAACTAGTACCTTCCGCCATCTGCACGAACAGACTAAAGCACAGCAGCACGGCCAAAGCCACATACCACGGCTGACTATTGTCCACCAATCCGAAACAGAAAAGGAACACCGCCTCGAAAAAAAGGGACAAGAACTGCGCCCAAATGCGCCCACGGAAACCAAACTTCTTGAAGAGCAGGTCACTAGTTATCCCGCCGAGCGAGCGAGCAAAAAGGTTCATGAGGCCGAAGGAGCCTGCCAATGCGGAAGCATCCGCAGCTGCCATCTGGAAATAGGTGCGAAAATGCGTCGCAAGTTGATTGTTCATCGCTAATTCCTCGGTAGTGTTTTTTCAATAACTTGCTAATGAGACAGGGGGACTTCGGGGAGCATCCGAAAAATTAGAACGATACAAAGAAGACTGTGCAAAGATGACAGGCACAAATCGCCAATTCCTTGGGCTCCTTTGCAAAAGGAAAGCACAATGAGCCTATGAGTGCACAAAATCCTCTCAGTAAACAGCGATAGCTCTTGCGTTTGCGAACCAAAACAAAACGTTGCTCCTGCAAAGCAGACCTCTCACCCCCAAACGGCCCAAATTAGACAAGTCAGCTTGCTCAGCCTTTACCAACGATGCGCCCAGAGATTTGGAAATGCAGGACTGCATGTCACAAGTCATGCTTCCATGTCAGGAACCAATAAGTGCAGTTTCATTTCACAAAATCTGAATCCGTTACCTTGGGGCAAGGCTTGGCTGGAGGATACACTAAACGACTTGCAATGTTAAAACAATAAGGGTATCATAGCTCTCTTAAGAAAAACGTTTCTTACAGGAAAAGTTGTTTGAACAGGTATGTTCACAATCAAGCGAAGACCTTAGCTGGAGGTCGGGTCAGATTCAACGTAATTAAACTCGTGCAATCCGAGTGGACCAGTGTTTCTGAATGATCCAAGCGTTAATTTTCTACAGTGACTGTAATCATGCAGACGGTTGTGCAGATTTGCGACATGTTATGACAGCACCTAACTTTTTCAAAGTACACCAACAACATGTTTTCGGCAAGGGTAACATTTCAGATGTGCTCGGCAAAGAAAGCTTGCAGGAAATCCAGCTTTCCTTTGCAAACATTCTTGTGACCATCGCTGGCATCTTGAATTCAAATATCTTCCTTGCTCACAACTTTCGCGTGATTCGGCAAGATTTCTTTCACTACGGTCAAAGGTTTGTACTATGCAAGATTTTCTGTAAGCCTACCACAAGCAACAAAACGATACTTGTTTTCCTCCACCCAAATCCGAAGGAATGATGTCCAGAATCCATCCTAACATGTGCAACCACAACTGCATGAACATGCCGGGGAACAACAACTGCCTAGATTCAGTAAGTTGAAATGTGCGAAGCTTTCTTTCGCGGAAAGTGCTTGCCATGCACGCAGGAAGCGCAACTGTAAATGCGAACTGGCTCCAAACTATGTCGACCCTCTAGCTCGTGCCAGAGCAGTAACTCTGAAAAGCAGATGTGATGCATCCATGGGCTTTGCAAGTGCATGTGACTGCCAGAAATGGTTTTTGTTATACGAAAGGCCGGGGTAGACGTCCGGTTTCGCACCCTCCGGGAATGCTGCTCCTGTAACAGCCGTGCATCCGTATCAGGAAATAACGCTTCAACCACCCCCTATAATTCCCCTGCAACAAAAACAACTTTCTTTCGCAATTGCAGCGACTCCCCTAAAGTACGATCTCCGCACACAAAGGAACCTTCTGGATATACTGATAGGAGAAATGGACGGATACTCTTGATCTTGCGAACATTCATGTTGCCACTGGTTGTGGAACAGCAACTGTTTGAGACCGGTTGAATTCAGAGTCCGCCAGCCTTTACGGGCGTGTTGGTGGTTTGAACAGACGGAGGAAAGGTAAACATCCTTGTTTCTTTTCTCCCATACAAAACGCAAACATGAACGGAACCCACATCCGGAGCAGCCATCTGAGCCAACTTCCACGCCATCGATTGGACAGGCCGGGGGCCTGCCGACCCCAACGTCCAGACTCCTGGCCCCACCCTTTTCCGGATTTCTGCATTGTCACTTGTGCTGCGGGGTGTGTGGGATGGTCTGAAAAAGACGAAAGAAGCTGACCGTTCTTCCCAAGGCAAGCATCTGACGCCAGGTTTTGAATGACACCCAGCTGCAACTTGGGCCTGGTTGGGGTTGACTTTTTTTTATCTTTCGCGGAAGAGGGGGTCGCTTTTAAGGCAGCCATCTGACGCCAGGGCTGTGGTCACACCAGCTGCAAATTGGGCCCCCAAAGCTCTAGTGGCCCTGCCCCCAGGACTTGAGGCCTTTTGGAAGCCAGGTGAGCCCTCTGCAAAGGTGTACTTGCAGTGTTCTCCCCACCGATGATCGTGGCGTAATGTGTGGCTAGAAGGCCAACGCTGTGGATGGGCCAGAAACTCATTGAGCCTATCATATCCTGTCTTTCACGACCTTTGACTGCTCTGTGTTTTGCGTTGCGGTTGGCTAAATGTGGACTTGCCAGCAGAGTCGGCTTATGAGTCAACCTGTAAATTGGCTCTGACCTGTAAGCAGCTGCACGTGCAAAGGCAGGGCCAGAGCTAGCACCGAACATGGGCAATTCCAAGCTCTACCCTCAAGGATCAGCAGCAGGTATGTATGGCTTGAGTGAATTTCGTCTACCCAAGAATCGAACACCAACAAAATGTGAAGTAGCTTCACGGAGCTGAGGCGTTTAGGCAGAAGGGTACAGGACAACCCAATGTCAAGGAAATCAAAACATACAAGAGCTACTGGCTTGTTTTCCTTTGGGGTAGACGGCTTCAATGCTTTGTCCTAAACCTGCGCCATCGCAACTGCATGACCATGCCTGGAAGTACAGGATCTCACAGTGGATTGCACTGCCCTCAAAATCGGTAGAATGCAGATAAACCGTGACAAAGACTTCGTGAATCTGGGTTGTCTTGTGTGACGTTTGAAAACGCTGTGATGAATTTTCTGCACAAGCACGCGCTCGCAGCATGATGCGAGAAAAAGCTGAATCATTCAATTAGCTGAAACATGTCAAGTAGCATGAAGCTTCCGCGTCAGGGATTTGCCCCAGTCTAAAGGACAGAGGTGGAATCGAACTGACAGGACAACTTATATGTACCAGCTAAAGGCAAATGACTTCATCAACGTGGAGTGGTCCCTAAACCCTAAACCCCTAAACCCTAAACCGTTCTGGATCTGTGTTGTATTCCAACTGGTTTAAAGCGGTATTGTAAGCGACTCCACTACTCAGGGGCAACCTGGCTTCACTATTAAACTACAAAACTGAGGCAAGCTGGGCTCACTGTTAAACTAGAAAACTGATAGATGGTGTGAATCGGTTGTTAGCTAGCTTGGGCGTTCAAATTCAAGCCTGTGCACTTTAACTATTTTTGAAAGAATTGGTTACACAACTTTCAGGAGAAGCGTCGTTGTCACAAAAGACAACGAAAATATCTTACGTAGTAAGTGTTATGCCTACACTCTACACCGCAAAGACTCGCAGTTCCGGATGGTTTGGCTGGCCAAAATGCGCTGACTACTCATGGGGCGGGGGCACCGTCTCTCAAAAACACGGGCCCATTGCTAGAATAGGCTACTGTATACCCACATCCGCCTACAAACGTGCCAGGAGGGAAATTATAGGCTTTAACCCTAAAACCTTAAACCCTGAACCCTAATTAAATAGGGTTTAGGGACCTTTGATCTGTCAGGCTCATTAATTTTTCATGCTGCTCAGAGCCCTTCTGACCCTACTCATGGGCAACAACTTGTGGAGTCTGATTGTATTGCTACAATTTCTACTAGGGTTATTACGATTGTTGCTATTCTTACGTATTACTAGTGCAATTCTTCCTCGTGCTACTTTTATTAGTGCTAATTACTACAGTCAATATGACTTTTGCTACTATTATGATCCTTATCAGTAATACTACAACAGGTATTATGACTGTTGAATGCCTAACCTTCAGGCCCATCAAGCTGGGTTTGCCTCAGTGCAGGTGCTTAAGGTTGCTGATGGACACATGAGGTTATGAAACGGTGGATGGGTATACAGAAAGTTCTATGGCAGGGATGAAATCCTGCATGACCCTACGTATACAGTACCACCGTCATTCCGGAAGTTTGGGATCTAAAAATTCAGGCTGGATTTCATCCATCATGAACAATGTCCGGCAACAGCCGGTTGCAAGTTGTTCTTATAGTCGCCCTTGAGTAGATAGAAAACGGGGTATATGGGGATCTTATTATAATATACCCAAAGCCATATTTTATCTACTTAACGGGTACTATAACTCTGACTGGACCGTTCATTGCCTAACTTGCTCAGGGAGGACAGTGTGAAGTCCTAAACGAAAAGGATGCGCAAAATGAGTCTAAACCATAAAAGGGGTTTAGGGTTTGGGGTGCCTAAACCGTAAAACCCTAAACCCATGCTTACCCTCATGACATGGAGCCCATGATCTGAAGTCCATAGAAAGGGGCTACATGAGCTGTGGTCAATATTTCCTACATCCTCTAATGGACATGGGCGCCTTGCTAGGGACTATATTAGGGACTATACTGAAAAACAAGGGCTCTCTGTTGAGGATCCCTCAATACATGATTTCGTCTAGAAAAGCAGTTTTATGTAATCTGATTTTCGGTGCTTAGTAGGAATACGGGAAAATAATTGCTATGTAATCCTTACTTGCACAGTATATTCCCTTCTTCCCTACGAACCTTAAACCCAAAGTCCTCAAGCCTACATTCCCTTATTCCCTACTATCCCTAAACCCTAAGTCCTGAACCCTGTATTCCGTTGTTCCCTACTATCTGTAAACCCCTGGCCCTCAGCCCTACATTCCCTTATTCCCTACTAACCCCCCAGTAAGCCTTGTCTAATCTATTCCTTGTATAATCTAATGCCTATACAATCCTTATAACGATTATATATATATATACATACATGGTAGTTTCCCAAAATTAGGGGACCCCAATATAGACCCCAAAATACTATAGTCCTTATTATAGGGACCCGCAAAAAGGAACCCCTAATTTTCGGAAACCCTCATATATTCCTTACTTACTAGCCCCCGGTTAGATTTCCAGAGTGCCGGCGCGACTCTGCTCCGAAGCACGCTGAATATTGGGCGATCATAACAACCACGCGAACGTCCTCACACAAAGGGTTTAGGGTTTAGGGAAATGAGCTGTCTAAACTCCCAATCTCCCCCGCAATAACCCCTAGTATATGGTTTGGGGTCTAGGGTCTAAATTCCTAGTATCCCCCTTAATAACCCCCTTATGATAGTGCCCTATGTACAGCTCCTTGTAAAAACTCTCAAGGAGTTTGGACCATACCTCGAATAGACCCTAACCCCTAAACCCTAAACCGCGAACGTGTAAACCATGGTGCCAACTTCAGGGGGCTCGAAAGGTGGGATGAAGCTAGGTGGGCTAAAGGATCCTTATTGTAGATTCTAATATATTGGGGCTTAATTCCTTTACCCCACCTACCTTCATCCCACCTTTTGAGCCCCCTGACATCTGCAGATTCTTGTTGTTCTCGTACAGCCATGCTACTCGCCATGTCGAACCTTTAAAGCTGGCTTCCCCTTGAAACCGAGAAGCAATTACCCTAAGGGTCCGAAGTACATATCATAAAATGTATATTCATATACTCCCAAACTCCAAAAACCTGAAGAACGCTTCATAATACAAGAATTCCGAATTATATGGGCAGTTCCCAAAAGTTGGTTCCCATGTTGTTACCCCGGCCATAAATATTAGGTGCCGTAATATATAATCTGTAACCAAAAGAGGCCCACAATTTCAGAACAACGCATATGGGCTGTAGCCAAAAACCCAGATAATTTATGGACATGGGGTCCTTATTAGGAAATATGCTAGGGACTGTACTAAACTACAAGAGGGATCCCTGTGTCCACTGTTAAGGGTCCTTTAATACAAGTTAATATTGACAGTAGCTAAAAGCCCCTAAATCCTAACCCTAAACCTTAAACCCCAAACCCTAAATCCCAAACCCTATAAATCCTAAACCCTAAACCCTCTATGATCATTGTATGATAAACCCTTAGGGTTAGGCAATGTAATGGAAGGCTGCAATCAAAATCAGTCCTGGAGACCTCCCTCTGCTATAGAGTTTAGGGTTTAGGGTTTAGGATTCAGGGTTAAGGATTCAGGGTTTAGGGTTTTGGGTTTAGGGCTTTGGGTTTGGGATTTCGGGTTTAGGGTCTGGACCATGGCATTGGAACCACTATCTGCATCCTTTCTCCCAATCAAAACCACGTGCCATGGGGGCCTGAATAAGTACCATTATGATTGTGAGCCTTAGCCGAAGTACCCTATGCCAGAATGTCTCAAAAAACTTTGGGACGGTAATGTTGGTAAGTATGCAGGTTCTACAGCACATCCCTAAACCCCACATGCTTAAACCCTAAACCCTAAACCCCAAACCCAAAACCCTAAGCCCTAAACCCTAAACATCCTTGAGCACGACGCAATAGTCCATCATGGATGGTTTCTGCGTCTTTCCAGTGACGGATACGTCGAAGCGCCTGGCCGGGAAGTGGTTCACACGGTTTAGGGTTTAGGGTTTAGCAGTTTTGGGGTTAGGGTTTAGGGTTTAGGCGTTTAGGGGTTAAGATTTTAGAGTTTTGGGCTTCAGGCACTTTTTCATGAACTTTGCTGACCGGAGCGACCCCCAGAATGACAAGAAAGAGATCTAACTTCCAGGAAGGTAACATGATCCTACACGGGCTATGAACGGGCAGCATGCAGAAACAGCCAGGCTCCTACATTTGAGCTATAGTCTAAACTCCTGGTATCCCCCTTAATAACCCCTATAATACTCCCCTTTCTAACCCCCCCCCCTAAACCCTATACCCTAAACCCTAAACCGCGTCTGTAGCTCATTTTGGGCCTGGCGGTGGGGGTGTCCCAGCATAGGAGCTTCAGGCTCAGAGCAACGATCAGGAACATCACCTGGGTTGCTGTTTAAGGGGCTTAAATTAAGTTACTATGTTGGGGAAACCCATAATGGGGTTTAGGGTTTAGGGGTACTATATTGGGGATATCCTGTTAGTTACCATATATACCCATTATGGTAACTTAATTTAAGTTCCTTAACAGCAACCCAGTCACTGCGGGCACAATCATGGCCAGACGCCACGCGGTATCAGGAGCCTACGTCTTAACAAACGGGTTGCTCAACGAAGGGTGACCTTGGGCACCATGAGGATACGTAGTAGCTACAAACGAATTGTCCAGGCACCGCTTACGAATCATGTGCGGCGTTTTGCTTGTAAACTACTTCCAAACCGAGATGTCAGCGCTTCCGCACTTCGTGACACGAAGAAAAGTTTCTGGCGTTGACCGAGGAGCAATCCCAGACTCAACCATGGGATTGAATAATACACTCATCATAAAAATTTGCGTCACCTCAATGTCAGTTCGGATTGAAGCTGCGAAGCAAGCTTGGTGGCTTCTGGCATTTCCTATAGCTGTGACGTGTCTTGGGCAACCAGTATGCTTCTACCAGGAGACGTGGGTGTCGCTTAATCTGGTTTGACTCTGGACAAGGATGAAACGGCAAAACGAAGCAACAACAAATCTTGTAACTGCCATTGCCTATTGCCACTTTGACACTGTTAGTAATGCATGCTGGCCTAAGTGGCTCAAAAGGAGCTGGAGGGAATGTCTTCCGGGGAGTAGTATTGGGAATTTGGAAAGGGCTATCTTCCACACGCATCCGATCCGCAGTTCTCGACTGCAGTAAACATCAGGACGTATCATCCTAAGACATGTGGGTGGTTGTCAAAATCATGGTGCCTTTTTGGGTACCCTAAATATTAGGTGCCGTATTATATGAGGGATACAGAAAGGGGCCATAATTTTGACAACAATGTACCGTCGCTGTTCGACAAGGCCCGGAATGAAGCTCTGGGTAAATCTTGTCTCGGCATCAGCGAATAGAATTGCTTTCGCCAACGTAGGAAACAATGCCCAAACAAGTCTACAAGAATTAATGATATTTAGGGTTTGGGGATTAGTGATATCTTTAATTATAGTGCGCAAAGTGGCACCACCGCCAAGATTGCCCCATCCGGCAGCCGTGGCATTTGCCGTTCCGATGACATTCGGGGCAAACATCAAGGAGCACCAGAACTGGTTCGTGACGAACCTTGCCATGCCCAAAAGTATGATTGAGGTTAGGGTTTAGGGTTTAGGGGTTTAGGGTTTATAGTCCCCCTTAAGTAGATAGAGTATGGGGTATATGGGGATCTTGTTATAATACACTCAAAGCCATATTCTATCTACTTAAGGGGGACTATACATTGTGTGAAATGGGTGAAGAGGAACAATTTAGTTACCTATGGCAGGGGCATTGTGCCTTTGGCAACAACCAAGACGTTCATGCCCAACGCCGATTGGAGGCCTCAAGGCCTGGCGTCCATATCGCATAAACATTTTGCTAACGGGCCAGGGCCTGACTTGCACAACCTCGTCACAACTCTGAACGAGAACGAAAGGGCAACCATACCACTCGGGCTCAGGGTGTAGGGTGAAGGGTTTAGCGTGCAGCACTGATGATGTGCACACCAAGCAGCGTAGCACCAGCGCAGCCGATGAAGAAGCCTGAGGTACACTAATTTGCGACGGCGCTACTCTCAAGGACTGTGCTACGGGCCCAATCACAAAGACAACTTGTCTACCTACACTGTTGCCACAGATAAGAAACTGCCCCAATGAGCTAAAGTTTACAAAGTTGGACGAATGCTTCAACAAATGCATTTCTAGTCAAGGAGGGGTTGAAAGCTGGTAGCAGAGCATATCGCGCCTTACGGGTTCTTGAGGGTTTGTTTTGTGGACAGTGGGTTGCTTCGGGTGGTGACAGGCATTCAATGGTAGCCTGGTGCTTCAACACGGTAATCTTTAACAAAAGGCAAGGTGCGAATCATGGTGTAGTTCCATGGCGCACTAATGCCTGCTGCTGCTGCAACCCATATGGCGCCAAATGTTAGGAGCCCGGATTGGACGTTCACCTCGGAATGATGCGTTCGATTTTTTGAATACATAACCCTGAACTTGGCTTTCATGAATGAGGACATTGTCGTTGGTTCAGGCACCTTGGAAACCATGTGTCACACATCTCCACATGTTATCCCCGAGTGACCAATCGGCCGTTTTGGCCAAGCAGGAAAAACTAGAACAACTCGAAACCTTTGTTGCCATGAACTACGTGCGCGTCTGCAGAGTGAACACGAAGAACAAACCACAAACGAAAACACCACAAAGGCGGACCCGCTCAGCCAGCCTACCAAGAACTGCGCGCCCTCGAGGCAAGCTGCAAGTATGTTACTTCGCACGGGGACTGGAGTTCAAACAACTGTGCAATCACTTCACCGTCTCCACAACGTACCTTAAGCAAAAATTGTCTTAACAGTTAGCAGCCTTCAGTCCGCGTGGACGAAGTATTCAGAAAGGGGCCTGGAGAAATGTAAGCCCTATGCAAGCTCAAGATGTGACATGTATTGGAAAACCCGGGTGTCCAAAGGGAAAAAGCAAGAAGGATCTCGCACCTTTCCTGTCCCAAGTGTAAACATTTGCAGGATGCCTAGACAGAGGTTGAAGGGCCATGTCTCTTGGAGGGTTGCCTGTCAAAGGCGCTCTAGACTAGAACTGTGCGGCTAGCGGCCTCAGTTGAAGCCATCGAAAACACTCATGCCGCTTTTGCGGCAACGACTGGGCCACTACGTGGCATTGTTTCTGGATGTGCCCCAGCAACAACCCTAAGGGTCCAAGGAAACAGTACGGTTGTCGGGCCCAAATACCATGAATACTGCAAGAGACCCTTTTACTTGGTCATGCTGAACGACCTTATTATTTGTGCCCACCCGTTAGCCGCCCCTACACTCACAAACAGCGTGCCGGGTGGGGTAAGAACGCACGCTGGCAAGGCGGCTTAAGGGCTGCAGCTCTTACTGCACTCCCCCCACTCCAACACGCCAGGGATGGAGTGTTCCTCGCTGCAGGTCCCTCTGAACTTGATGACCAGGCCGTCGGGCTTGAGCCACCACACCGACCGTTAGGCGCCCAGCCTTCCCTTACAATTGCATGCTTCTGTAGCTGCCACACCTTTTGTGCCGCCCCCAGACCAACCTAAGGCCAGCCACCACTAAGCAACCTCTGTGACATAACCCTTCGCCAAGCCACCCCACAGTCCAGGCAGCCCCCCCAGTTCCCAGCAGCCCCCAGGAATGGTCCGCCACCAGGCCCTGCAGCCACAAGCTTCTTGAGTCCCGGCAACCTTCCACGAAGAAACGCAGCACGCGTCATCTTGGTCGTCATAACCTGCAAGAGACCTTATTACTTGGTCATGCTGGACGACCTTATTAATGGTCATGCTGAACGACCTTATTACTTGTGACCACCCGTTAGCCGCCCCTACACTCACAAACAAAGTGCGGGGTGGGGCAAGAACGCACGCCAGCAAGGCGCCTTAATGGCTGCAGCTCTTGCTGCGGATACTATAGTATTTGGGCCCTAAAACCCTACTATTGGGGATGGCCTACAACAGCAGCTGGGAATTCCGGCGGGCAACAGTAATCTGGGATGCTGTTGAGGAGCTTAGATAAGGTACTAGAATTTGGGTACATCGTAAATAAAGATGGCATCCTGGTTGCAGGAACTTACTTTAAGTTGCGTAACAGCAACCCAGTTTAGGTCACGTCGCGCATATTCGCGACAAGATGATCCGCGGCAAGTGGCGTCGAACACCAATCGCGCATAGTGACGCAAACCCCGGGGCTTACAGCACCAATATCTTTGCACGTGTCAGGAGTTGCTGCCTTATCAGCAGAGCAGCAACAGCATGCAAGGATTGTATTGTAGTTCTGATATGTTGTAGCGTCATTGGCACAGGAGTTTCGTAGCTTTCGGCAGGTTTAGGCTAGCGCTCAAGCGGAAATCAAGCATCCGTGCACAATATCGGGTTTGCAAATTAAGGCAAAGTGCGAGACATCCCCTGTAGCAGCTGACAAGAGACATCTCTGAGCGAGAAGCTTTGACGCTTCCACCGATCAAAAAAGAAGTCAGCGTGTGCGATTCTCTGACGTCGAGAATTGAGAGTTCATTCCTTCCATTTTTTTCCTGTTGCGGACTTAGCCCACAGCATTGCGTGTGAGAAGACCTGGGGGGATAAACCGGGATGAGGACTGATGGTGATGCATTGTCCTGAACCCCCTTGAGGTGGCTTCGGGTACTTTGGGATGAGCAGCTTTCTTCTCCTCTTGTGCCTCATTTGTTAATTCATTTTGGATGCTTCGCAGCGCTGCGCTCCCAATGAAGCCTTCAAGGGTGTTGCTCCAACTCTTCTTTGGACTTCGTCGGGATCACTTCGGCAGCGCAAATGTTAGCCGCTAGGCACAGTTCATTTCGTCAATCTCATTGCATTCCCCCTCTGTTTTCACACTATACTGCAGAAAGCCCCAAACCCTAAATCTTAACCTGTATAAGCATAAGCCTCACAAGATGCAGAGCCAAAACCTCAATCTGATGCGAGAACCGCCTGAGCCGGTGTTAGCCAGGATGCGGCTTACGATTGAGGGGCTCCCAGTGTAGAAGGTAGGTTTTGGGATCTTCTCAACATAATCAGTATAAATCCGGACATGATCCTTAAGGGGGCCCAAAGGCCGAACCGCCATCACCAACCCCAGTCCTCACATCTCAAGTATTAACCCTATAGTCCCCCTTAAGTAGATAGAATATGTCTTTGGGTATATTTTCATAAGAACCCCATATACCCCATGTTCTATCTACTTAAGGGGGACTATAGACCTTAACAAGTACGCACAAAACATGCAACGTTCTGACCTGCAAGTTCTACTTGCATTCCCCAGCGGCAGGGCCAACTCGCTCCAGCAGCGTGCCTTATGCCATTGGCTGTGCTGGGGCCAGTGCCAGGCTCAGGGCTCAAGATTTGAGGGTCTGTTCAGGAAAATAAAGCTAAGGTAATACAATAAGGAAAGGCTATTATCGACAGCATACTCATGTTTATGGTGACTTGATTAAGTTCCTGAACAGCAATCCAGTTGAGGGTCTGTTAGTCTGTCAGTTGCATTCCTGAACGCCTCGCGCAGGGACCAGGCCGCGAAACTCCAGCCTGGGTCGCCTAGTTAGTGTAGGGGCTCAGTGCAAATATGAGCTACAGTCTAAACTCCCTGAAAGGGACTGACAGGGGGTTATATAGGGAATTATTTAGGGACTACTATCGGGGTTATTTAGGGGGATACTAGGTGTTTAGACTATGGCTCATATGGGGGAGCTTAGGCTTTAGGGTTCAGGGCTTAAGTCCCAACATTGCGGGTACCTTCTTCGGGGTCCCCATGATGAGGATTATGGTGTTTTGGGGTTTATATTGGGGTCCCCCTGTTTAGGGAAACTACCAGGCACTTTCTCAAGTGGCCACCTCTCCCTTTGGTAGTAGTAGTAGTAGTAGTAGCAGTAGTAGTAGTAGTAGTAGCAGTAGTAGTAGTAGTAGCAGCAGCAGCAGGAGGAGGAGGAGTAGCAGTAGCAGTAGCAGTAGCAGTAGCAGTAGCAGTAGCAGTAGCAGTAGCAGTAGCAGTAGCAGTAGCAGTTGTTGTAGTAGTAGTAGTAGTATGATGCTAGGAATGTATGTTATCCCTTTACTTATGGTCGTTATTTACTGGGCTGCTGTTGAGGAACTTAAGCTAAGCTACCATAATGGGTATATATAGTAATTAGTACGATTTCCCCAGTATAGTAACTTAAATCAAGTTCCTCAAATCCCTCTATTCCCCCCAGTTTCCATGTCATTTTCAATTTTGTTTTCCATTTGATTCTCCGTTATGGGGGGATAACAGCAAACCAGTTTAGGGAAGCTACCGGTCCTTATATCACTGGCCTTTGGCTAGCTAGGAATGAAGGAACGGATCCTGAAATCAAATATAACCCGTTATAGTAGTTTCCATGTTCTGTTCCACTCCTTCCAAACCCTAAGCCCGAAACCCTATATAACCCCATTTGCGGTTAGCTGGGAATGAAGGAATTCCATTCCCAGCTAGCCAAAGCCAGATTATGTAATTCCGAGAGCACGCAGCAGTGTCAGGTCTCTGGTTCTCTGGTTTGAAGCGAGCTGTGCGTGGTGTTCGCAAGTGTTGGTGAAAATGCAGGAATGGATCCCTACGGTAACCCGTAATGATAATGGTAATTATAGTAAGAATAAGAATAGCAGCCAAGTAACCCCTTCTACAAACTTCCGTTTTCATCTGATACTTTCTATTCTCTTCTCCAGTCCTGCATTCCCTACTAGCGAAAGGCAACTCCAGAGTGGACCTGATTTCGCCTCATCCGCGTCTGCGCTGCAAGCGTCACGCGAGCGTCGGGAAGTGTCGCGGTCCCATGAGCAATTGGTAGCGAAGAGATCGGTCACATGTTGGTGGCCTCCGCGTGCCGAAGCTGTCGGCAAAGAACGACGATGAATTGCGTCTCTTATCATGTCCTCGTCATGCGCCTTCGTGGAATGTGGTGTCGTTTGGCAAGCGTCGAGTCAAGTGTCCTCCTATAGAAATGCACTCACATCAGCTTTTGTGCGTTTTTTTGCGAGGTCCCTAGAAGCAGGATCCGGGCAGTCTTTATTACAAACAGACACCATTCTTGAAAAGTACGATCAGGAGGTTTGTGCTTTTCTGTGCCATGATTACGGCATCTTGGCAGCGTGTATACGACTATGCCATCTCAACCCTCAAACCAAAACCCCCACCTCGAACCTTAAGCCCTAAACCCGTAGGCCGCAGTGTACCCACTCAGGAACCCTGGCTGGGGCCAACCTTATTATAATCTCTAGTATATAAGGACCCCACGGACCACCAAACACTGGCTACCTACGGCCGAAGAACCGTAGTGCTGGGCTTTTTACAACAAGTATGCCCCTAGACCTCCATGCGGTTTACGGTGTAGGGTTTAGGGCTCCAAGCAATCCCATGTAGGTAAAATGTATATAAGCCTTGGGACCCAATTGTAGAATTTGCTTATCGACTAAGAGCCCCAGTTTTATACATAGTCTGATATTACTTGGTGCCTAAAGCCCCGTTATTTCAGTAACTTGGACCCCCAAGCCTTCATCCCTTAACTTTAAACCCTAAACCCTAAGCCATAAACCCTAATTTCACAGCCAAATTTCCCAGCGCTATGCGCACGAAGATAGTCGATGCCACCGCAGCGACGCCAGCGTTTGCAATCATGCCGTTGCCTTTTGTATCATACTTGAAGAGATTTTAGGGTTTAGGGAGTGTTGGGTTTAAGGGTTTAGGGTTTGGGGGTTTAGGGGGTGTAGGGTTTTAGGCTTCAGGGTTTCGGGGCTTAGGGTTTAAGAGTCTAAGCCTTAGGGGAAAATCGTACTTGAAGAATCCTGAGACTTAGGAACTTCTTATAACTGGGTCACCTTAAAGGGGTATTGGGGGTGTATAGGGTTTAGGTTGGGTACTGCCCCCACACAGTAACAGTCTATATTAGGGGTCCTATTAAGGGCTATATATAACCTTATTATAATTAATATCCAACTGTTACTGAGTGGGGGCAGTACCCAATAGCGTTTAGGGTATGATACTTCATTCATGAGCCCCAAAACCATACTGTTGGTGACTGTCGCGGTCTTCTGGGAGGCTTGGTTTTGGCAGGGCTCCTTTAAGGGGGGGGTCTCATCAACCCTATGACGATAAACCTTTAAACCTACTGAACCCTATACTCTAAACTTTTACCAGCTCTATGATGCTGTCATAGTGTCGCGACCAACACTTGACAGTTTGATTGCTGACTACGGCTGATGGAGGCAATCTTGCATCAACTTATGTCACCTATCATCAACAGTATCACCCACTCTAGACAGCCTCTTCTTAGACATTGCCACAGCGTCATACAGCATCCTACATTCGAGACTACAAGGTCCTGGATCTCTGAACCCCAACGTATAAGCCCTAAAACCTGAGCCAGTAAACTCTCACCCTCAACAACGTAGCAATATGTCTGTTATGGATCCAAATATCACGAAGGGATACCATGACCTTGACATATGACACATGCTTTCGGACAGTATACTAGCATCTCCCCCAAAAAGACACAAGCACACACCGGAAATATCTAGAAATCGCTTTAGGGGCCCTTTACAACGCAAGGCTTTTAGGAAATGCACAGGCGACATTGAGATCCTGCTGAAATGTCAAATACTGAATGCTTCAGGATAGTTGCAAGAAAGGACCTAAGCCCTAGAGACCACAACTCGAACCCTAAACTTCAGGCCATATTTCCCGAACCTCAAGCTCCAAACGCCAAACCCCAAACTCCATACCAGGAATCAACTAGAGTTCCAGGTGTTGGATACCCCTATGGTATTGAAGGCCTACATAACCCTCCTATAACCTCATTTCTCTTGTACGAACATGTTATATGGGGGGACCCAGCTGGTAGTTACCCACCTGGAACTATTCCTTAAACCCTAGACCCTAGACCTTGTATCCTAATCCTAAACCCTGAAGCCCAATCCTTAAACCCTGCACCCAAAGCCCTGGAACTGGTGCTTAGCAGGGACTATGGGAATCTAGTACATAGGGAAAATGTGGGGATCATCTTCATATCCCCATATTCCCTCCTAACAACAGTAAGTCAAGCCCTTAGCCAACAACCCTAAGCCTCAAACCCCCTAAGCCGTACGCCCTAAAGCCTGTAAGCCCGAAGCCCTAAAACTTAAACCCTGAGCCCCATCCCGAAGCCGTAAACCCCCAAGGCGCATAGACTCTCCCTAAGGGTCCAAGGTTATCAACGAGGCGCACTCAGTGCCAGCAGTGCATACGCATTTCACGAGGACTTCCGGCCTCTCCCAGGGCCCCAAAGTTTAAGGCTGTAGGGTTTAGGGCTTAGGGCTCGGCTGGAGGAACTACCCATGAGTTGGGAGTACTTGAGGCTAATCTTAAATCAGTATGTAGGCGGCAATGGAACCTTATGAGTTTGGAGACCTGGTTTGTGGCTTCATGAAGTCCATATAGAGATCCTAGTTGACTCAAATGATCTCACAGCATTACAAGAATCTAGGGCGAAGTTGATTATGCAAGTTGTTAAGCTTCCTACCCTAAGCCCTTAAAACCCTAAAC
>CAJNIZ010018136.1:15364-38433 GCA_905231905.1 Symbiodinium pilosum
GGATTTAGGGTTTAGGGTTTAGAAATTTAGGGTTTAGGGATTTAGGGATTTAGGGTTCAGGGATTTAGGGCTTTAGGTTTTAGGGGTTCAGGGTTTAGGGTCAGAGGGACTTAGCAAGTAGCTTACAAATGGGGATAATTAGGGTTACTATGTGGGTTTCTGGGGCTATTCACCTACTTACTAAGTCCCCTTAACCCTCTAAGTAGATATCTAAGTATACAAGTAGTATCTACATTCTACATTGGGCCTTATAATTTACAAATCTTGCCTACTTTGGGAACTATGGATGCTGAGGATAACTGCCCTAAACCCGAACCCTCAACCCCTAACCAGCAACCACGGATTGGAAGGAGATTGCTTTGCTAAAGGCTCACGCCTCCAGAGTCGTAGACGTCTCATGTAAACTTGGCCCTAAGCCCGACACCCCTTTAAACCTAAAGCACAAAGCCTAAACCCTTACAATCAAAGCCTAAGAACCGGTACCTAAACCCTAAACCCTAAATCCTAAACATTTTTGAACGCCTGACCTTAGCTTTCGCTTCAGGAGCTCGTAGCCATTCCTGATCTCACTGACTGGTGCTCAGGGGGAGTGGGGAAAGAGGGTTTAGGGTTTAGGGCAAAGTTTCACGGGATTGTAAACGGATTATTGTAATATATCTACACACGCAGGTATCACTATAACTACAACAACTATCTTTTCTGCGTCTGGACCCACTCCACCACTCCCGCTTAAGCACCAACAAGTCATGATTGGGCTTGAAGGTTTAGGGAAGTAGATTCAGGCTAAAAAAGGCCAGACCAGCATTCAGGGCTTGGGGTTTGGACGAGTTTAAAGCCCAAACCCTAACTCTAAGGACATTGCGGCGAGAAGGAGAAAACGTGAACCTCAAGTGTGGCTTCGAGTTTTCTAGGCATGCCATTAATCCATCTGAACAAGAGTCTAAACCCCGTTTATAACCCCTAGGGCTTTAGGGTTTAGGGTCTAAGCTCCTAGTATCCCCCTTGATAGCTCTATAAAAGGCCCCTATATAATCCCCTTTGTATATATATATATATGTAACCTCCTTAAAAGGAGTTTAGACCATAGCTCATCTAGACTTTTGCCCCGTGCCTATGATTCAGGTGCCTGCATCATGATCAAAGGAAATTTATCCCTAAACCCTAGTAACAGATGAGGGTTTGGACTAATGCTTGAGGGGGCTGCATGAAAAGGCTTGGATGCTGCGTCAAGCAGCCAGCCAAGGTACTCGCGACTTTTTTGAAGGATTTCTCGAAATGCTGGGTTGCTGTTAAGGGCCATAAACGATGTTAGTATAACAAAAACCAACTATTTACTATATGTCCATGTTCTGGTAACCTAGTTTAAGTTCCTTAACAGCAACCCGGAATGATGGGGGGAGCTGCGGCTATACGGGGATCCACTTCAGATCATGGGGGTCTTCATTAAGCTTTCTGTAGGGGAGAGTATTGCCGCTGGCAAGCTGCAAGCTAGGCAAACAACCAAGCACAGGAAATCCAGGAGCCTATTGACTTCTAAGATCCTTGGAAGGAAGGGAGGACTTAGGTTTGAAACCGTAAGCCCGAAACCCTATGCCCTGAACTCTTCACTCATTAGCCAGAAACCCTAAACCCAAAACCCCTAAATCCTAAACCTTAAACCTTAACCGCTAGCACCAGACCCTAAACCCTGAATACTTCTTTGTAGCCTTAGGCTTGTTACTATCAGATCCAACGTGTTACACCTCCACAACTCCTGCTGAACTGTTGATAGCGAAAAATCCTGCATGACCCTATTATAGTATTGTACAATGGGTTTAGGGTTTAGCGTTTAGGGTTTAGGGTCATGCAGGATTCTTCGCATGCATACTAGTAGTAGCCCCGAAGCTCTCTAAGTACTCGATAGCCTAGCCAGAAGCAAAATAGGGCTTAGGGTTTAGGGCATTGTGTTTGGGGGCTAGGGAGTTGGATTGAGCCATAAATTAAGGATACCTTTTGAGGTTCCTGTAAAAAGTACTATGGCGGCCCGAACCGGTGGCCAAGGGTGTCGATCGTTTTCTTGACTCCTCAATCAGCGCTTCGGAAATATTGCTATGAAGTAGCCATTCATTGAGCGGGTTGGTCCTAAACCCGAAACCCTGAACCCTAAACCCTAAACCCTGAACCCTAAACCCTAAATCTTCAACCCAAAGCATAATGACCTCCGTGCTTTTGTCAACCCAGGCTCATGTTGTCAACGGCCAGGACAGTCGAGCGCTGGTCATCATAGCAGACAAAGGCAAAGCCTTTGGATTTCCCAGTACTCCTGTCACGCACCTTGGCTGTTTAGGGTATTTAGGATTTATGGTTTAGGAACTTAAGCGCAGTCACCATATTATGGGTATATTGTAAACAATAGGGTTTCAGTAGTTGGCTGGCTCCAAGCTACGCAGCAACACGCGCAAACAACGTGTGTGAGAGGCGTCAACAATTCACACTAACCCAATCCAAGAGCTCTTACTCTAAACCCTGCTAATCCCCCAACCCTAAACCCCATATGGGCTATAGTCTAAACTCCTGGTTATCCCCTTATTAACCCCAGGATACACCACTATAATCCCCCCTGAAGGAGTTTAGGCTATAGCTCAAATAGACTCTAAACCCTGAGCGAATTCAACGCTTGTAGATCCAAAGGTGGCTTCCTAAGGCCGCAAGAGCTGCCGGGCGCTATTGCGCAAAGTTGCTGGGCCCTGATCCCTTGGAGTTCGCAAAGACATCTCAAAACCCTGGGCCCTGAGAGGCACTAGCATTTACGGCGAACGCAAAGGGATTAACCCCTTCCCCTGATATTAAACCCCCGACCCTCCTAATCTTAAATGCTCCCAAATAAATACAATATACTGCAGTATGGGAGCATTTGATATTAGGGGACTGGGGGGGTAATATCAGGGGGAGGGGATCATGAGATCCCGGCTGAGTATTCTTTCGGAGTGATTATATAGGGAAAATCCCGCACGATAGACGTACAACCTGATTTGACGTAGGTGTCAGGTTCAGTGGCCACGCGCGGGGAAGGTAGTCACATCTACAATGGGAGGGCTTCCTGCGTAGGTCATGACCACGGTTACCTATCACCGCTTACCCCCAAACCTCCCTAACCCTAAGGGTCCAAATAGCCCAATGTAAGTACTATCTATAGACTTCAGGGTCCGATGCAGCTGCTACTTGCATGCTTGGAACCCTATAGCCTGAACCCTAAACCCTTAACCCCCTGAACACCCTACACCCTGAACTCCATTCATCCTGAACCCTAAACCCCATCAACCCTACACCCCACCAACCCTAAAAGCCAAACCGTTAATACATCAACCCTAAAACCCTAACACGTACTTGGGCGAGTGGGAGGGATAACCTCGTCACGCAAAACGGAAGGATGATTCAGAGTTGACACATCCAACTTGGCATGACTAACTTGCAGAATTAGAGGGTTCAGAATTTAGGGATTAGGGTTTAGGATTTAGGGTTTGGGAATTGGCCAAAAAGAATAGGAGCTCCCCCTATGTACTCCAATATACAGTAGAACGCCTACAGTTGGAAACCCCCAAGGGGGGGAGTGTTTGTTTGGAACCTCCCCAGAAGGGTTCCTCGATTTGTTTTGAATTTCCTACATGCTCAAGGATGACCCCAAACCCTTAACCCTAAACCCTATACATATGTGTGTATATATATATATATATACATAACCCTCCGTAAGGTGACTAGGGGCCTACTCTTCTTGCCTATTGCCGGGCTAAGAAATCCCAAACGGCCCCTCAACCTGTCCACGAGCTGTCACATCTAAAGTGCTCTTCCAAAATTAACCCCTCAAGCCCCAACCCTGAACCCTAAGCCCGAAACCACCCTAAACCCTAAAACCCTTAAATGTTACTGCTGGACTGGGCAATCTCTTATGAACCAGAAACATGCCGAGGCGCCATGTGGCAGTCGACTATCTCACCAAACTGTGAGAAGACAATCACAATATCGCCCTCAGTGAGGCCTGGGCACAAACAGCCTTTATGAAAGAGATAACTTACAAGTTATTGGTCATAGCAAGTGGCAACAACTTGCTACTGATTCAGCTTGCCAATGTAAACGGGGTGAAAGGTGACAAGACAAATGCCGGAAAACAAGCAAAACGCCCAAGCTCGTACATGCGCACAGGTAATTCTATCATGGCAGTCGACGATGGGAAGCACTGGAGCTAAACAACTCAAAAGCGTGCTCAAGATTGCAATAGTTGTGTTTGCCATGGAAGCCGAACAGCAGCAAAGGCAACTATCTTACTTTATATAGTCCATATATAGCTCTCTATATAACCTTCCCAAAAATATACAGAATTAAAAACTTTGTCCGGGACAATGTACATAACGCTTGAAAGGCTGTGACTCCTCGCTCACTAGTAGTAGTAGTAGTAGTAGTAGTATTAGTAGTAGTAGTAGTAGTAGTAGTAGCAGCAGGCCCCGCCCCCCCCAAGGCACTACGTTCCATTTAATTCATTCTAATGACGGTAGGTGGGAATAGGGGAGGGGTGGGGGGGGGTAGTTCCGGGCAAACAAACCTCAATCGGTAGGCAATTCTAAGATGTCGCCGCTAGTGGAGATTCGACGACCACAATAAGCGATTGCGCTGGAGTGGCAACCTGCACCCATCAACAGTGTCATAACATTCAAAGGCATAACCACGTAGAGGCCCTACAAAATGGCCCTTTTAACCCACTGTTGCCAGGTCCGGTCAGCAACCACTAGCGCACGCGAATAGTGAGCACCACGGTGAGATGATACTCAGATGTCGCCGCTGGTGAACGTTTGACGACCGCAATAAGCGGTGTGCTGGGAATGGCAGCCGTACACTGGCCTCTTGGTGCGAACATGAGCTATAGTCTAAACTCCTAGCATCCTCCTGAACCACCGCTAGAGTAGTCCCCTATATAATCCTGTATACAACTTCCCTTTATAAGGAGTTTAGGTTACGGCTCATACTATAACTGCAATCGTGAGTTGTCTACCGACTCGTGCCTGCAGGCGACAAGGACCTAAATCCCTAAACCCTAAACGGCACAGCAAGCCTGATAGCCATGAATCTTGCATGTAATGCCCTCCCCGACACAAGGAACTTAAATGAAGTTACCATGATATGCTTATATAGGGACAATATAGGGATAACATAATTGGGACATAGAGTTTTTTTTTAAGCATGTTGGATTCATGTAACTACCTCCCCGACATTTGACCCTTCTGAGTGATCGTTGCACAATACCCTGCGTATAGATATCCGCTAAAGTGCTCCGGAAAGCATCATACAATGCCTCATTCTGCATGTGAATTCTGAAGACGGCTGTATGTTCCCCTGGAAGCCTCCGAATTTTCTCAGGATCCTTCATGACATAGTCCCATTCTACCCTAAACCCTAAACCCTAAACCCCAAACAACAGACCCTGGGTTGCCACCTTCATGAAGGCCGCCGACGTAGATGTAGGCGGAGTCCTGAAATCGGCTGTAGTAACCCTATACCTTGGATCCTGCACACCCATTAACCGTCCATAATAAGAGTCATATCAAGGGCTCTATAGAACGTTATATTGTATATACATATTTTGTTTTTTATCCAACTGTTAAAGAGTTGGGGGCAGTGCTCAACCTATACCCTAAACCGGAACCCATGCGAAGTTTGGACCAAGATCTTTACCATCCTCGAACTCTGGGTGTAGGGTTTAGGGTTTAAGGTTCAGGGTTTAGGGCTTAGGGTTTAAGGTTTCAGGTTTAAGGTTTAGGGTTTAGCGCTTCGTGAGCTACAGTCATTACTGTTGATACTAGACATCCTGCATGGCTCTAGTATACTACAGTACCATTGCTCCCAAAAAACAAGGTACCAAAGGTCATGCAGGATCTTTTGTATCCACTGTACTTCCTGCATAGCTTTAGGTAGGGCTTAGGGTTTAGGACTGTGAGTTGCAATCAATATTTCCCAGATCATGACATGGGCTCCTTATTAGGAACTATACTAGACACTATACTGAAGTTCAGCAGAGGCCCCTATGTCCAGTATGAAGTGTCCCTGTATCAGCCAAATGTTGACAAAGCTCGTATGAACCCTGCACGAAAGTTGTAGCATGTTCCCTAAAAGACCCCCTAGAATCCCTACTATCCACAACCCCCTGTAGTTTCCCCCCAATCCTGACTGTCGTCAGTAGCTCATGTAGCTATTTTCTTTACCTTGGATGTACACTGTGAAGCTATCACCTTGCACGTGCCCGCCCTAGAGCCTGAACTCTTCTGTTCTTTTAGCAAGAGGTGCTGCTCCTCACACCCGAGCCTATGGGATGAATTCCTCGAATGACCTTTAGGGTTTAGGAAAAACACTCACTGCAACTGAGACAGACCCAAACGCGAAGCTTTGGCCCAAAGCCATCACAGGCTCAACACATAAACTCATCAAATCGAAGCCCTAAAGCCTGAGCCCACGGGGTCCTTGTACTGATGGTGCCAGGAGCGTGCTCCCTCGATGCCCTCCTTTAACTCCTTCCGTGTGATCGCACGCTGCGCGGTGATGTTATACCTGGACACAGAGGGTCCGTGAATGACTTGCTAAACAACTGGTGGAACACCTTTTCCCCCAATTGTTTAGTAGGGGAAAAATATGTTCCCCCAATTGTGTTATACCTGGACACAGGGGGTCCCTGAACGACTTACTAATGGCGAAAACAGCGTCCTCCCGGACTATGGCAGGTTCTGCGAGATGGGGGGCACTAGGAATCCTGAGGATATGTAGGGATCATACAGGGAGTATTGGGGTCCTTACTAGTGATTTTATAGTGATTGTTTATCAGGATCCCCCATATGACGTGTGTTCTTTGAAGGCTGTCAACTGAGGTTGTTGTGGGATAAATCTTGTCAGTGCGCAGGCTGGATGGCTTGCAGGAAGAGTTGGGTAGCGCCAACGCACGTCGTGCATTCAACTGCCTTTGGAGAGACAATGTTTCAGTTGGAAATTCATATCGCTTGCGTGGCCAAGATCTGCTTGACCACATGATAGTTTTGATACATAAGGAGGCTCCCCAATATAGACCTCCAATATACTAAAGCCCTTGTTATAGGTACTCCCAGAGAAGCCCAATAATTTGTGGAATCACCCATAATCCATATACTATATACGTCGCCATTCAAGCATGTAGGTTTTGTTGCGTTTTGCAACTTGGGACTTGGGAGGCTACCTTCCATGTCTTGTGGTGGCCCACATCTGGTTTTCTAGCACGAACCCTGAACCCTTATAAGCAGCATCTGGAGGACTATGCTCCACCTATCGTATGGGAGGCTTTTTGTTGTGAAGCCCTAAACCCTATGAAAAGGGCAAAGGTTTTGCAGAGAACATAAACAACTGGATTCCATGTGCACGCTCTTGGGCAGCTCCCTGTGCCGGCATAAGAAACACCATGCCTATGATCCTCATGATCCTCAAAATGCGTCTTTCGGCAATGGCAGCTATCCCAGAAAAAAACATCTCGTGTCTGGACATATGGGACTGACCTGACTGAACTTTGTAACACTACACCCTAAACGCATCAGGGACGGGGGAGTCCGTGACGGGGGAAGCACTTGGGAGCACAATCCACAATGATCTTCTACGGGGCTACGTTGACAAGCTGTGCAGGTTTCCATACATTACGCTAGATGGGGACCACGGACCCTAAAACCTAAACTCTTATTCCTAAACCACTAAACCCCGAAACCCCTAAACCGTCCCCTAAATCCTCAACCCTAAGCCCCTCCACCCTCAACTCTGAATTGGAGGTACCGGAGGATAGGGAGCCCGTAGGGACCCTAGTGCTGCATACCCGTTGTGGAGGGAACTCGCGGATTCAAGGCCTGAGGGTTTAGGGTTCAGGGATTAAGGTTTAAAAGGGGGGGGTTTGAGGGTTTAGGGTTTGAGGTTTAGGGTTCAGGAACTAGGGTCTGGGGATTATTTGAGAAACCCCTGCTACTGAGGGATGATGATTGTGACGCGAACATTTTGAGAAACTGCCATAATAAGCGAAAGGATAATTTGTCAGAAGCTCCCAAGTAACCGCCGCTAGATGGGTCAAGATGCATGGCAGAGGAAACCTCTCGGCGGCATGGCTCCTACCCACCGGATGTCCTTGAAGCTGTGAGCAAGGCAAGCGCAGAGTAATCCTTGTTTGCAGAAATTCGGGTTTAGGGCTACCAGTGCCTAAACTAACAAAGAACACACAAAAGGAAGGTCTATGAAGACAATCGCCCTGAGAAGGTTCCTGTGGAAATCCGCATGGGTAGTTCCCAAAATTAAGGTCCTATCTGGGTACCCCTAAAAAATTAATTAGTTGCCGTTGTATAACCTGTAACCAACAGGGCCCCGTAATTTTGAGAATAACCCACATGTGCGTTGGGAAGATTGTTCCATTTAGGGAACATCCTCGGCTTCAATGCGGTCTTGTAAGGCACTAATTGGAGTTTAGGGTTTAGGGCAATACTTATATGATGCAACCATTACTGCTCTCAAAACCAAGTTGCAAGCCCCCTAAGTCCCCTAATATGGTCTTAGTTGGCTTACCTTAAACCCTTAACCCTAAAGCCTCAGCCCCAGTAAGTAGCAATGCTCACTATGTTATGATTACCCTGACCCTCCAAGGAGTCCGTTTTTGCAAGGTTGTTGTACAGATGCCCTGTACATCCGCATACATCATCGTGTCTTCTGGGTAGTGTAGAAACTTGAAAGACTTTACAATAACCTTTTGAGGTGTACTTGAGGTACCTTATACCATAATTATGAGAAGAATCTCGGAACGAAACATTTATCATTATAAGGGTCCTACATTGCCTAGTGCAGGTTGACTGTCCTGTGCCTCCCATACCTTTGCCCCAGCGCTTTAGCCTGCGTGTCCACCAGCAACAGCCCAAGACATAGGTCTTGCAGGCTTGAATTCCACATCTTGATAAAACCTAAACCCTAAACCCCGCACTCAACTACAAAATGTTGAGGCTCTCTGTTAGTGAAGACTACGAAAACTGGCTTTATAGGGACTACTATAAGGATCCATTCCTTCGTTCTTAGCTAACCACAGACCAGTTTAGGCTTCTGGCTTATCACCCGGTTCCTCAGCTTGCATTACCGCATACAATCTAATCCTAGCGTTATAATGGAAGGTGCAGAAATACCCCTATCTACCCCAAAGTACTACAATCAGTACCGCAAAAACCCTAGGTTTTTTAAAGCTCCAATACGCTAAACCCTGAACCCTAAGCCCTACTATACAAAGGGACCCTTCATGCAATCCCTGCATAAGCCATCCCACCCTGCAAAGAAAAAACGTCAGGGTTTAGGGTTTAGGGTTTTGGGGTATAGGGTCTAGGGTAGGGTTTAAGGTTACTATAATATTGGGCAATTCCAGATTCTATCTACTTAAGTGGGACTATATACCCTTTCCAAGTAAAAGCCTTAACCCTTCAATCCGCGAACCTAATTCTTCCTATGCCCTGTCCTGAAGACCCGAACCCTAAAGCTAGGTTCCCCAGTAATCCCTTAATAATCAGGGTACCCTTTTTCTAAATATTCAGCTTTAATAAGGAGACCCTAAAATCATAAGGAAAAAGGGTACTACTGGGGTACCTAGAACCCTAAACCCCACACCCTACCCTCTTGCACATCCTTTTGCAGCTTAGCTGGTGAAACGTCGGGCCCTTTAAGGGCGCAGGTGGCAGGTGTGCCGGATTCGCATCTTGCTTGGGAAATCCGGGCTTGGGGCTTTCAGGGTGTAGGTTTAGAGTTTAGGATGGGTTTAGGTTTAAGATTCAAGGTTTCTTTCACTGCCCAAAAGCAGGCTCCCCCCGCCAAATAAGACGCAACATTTCCGTGAAGGCCCGGACAAGGTTTGGGGTTTAGGATCTAGACTTAGTTTCCTTGAAATAAGTAGACCCCAATAAGCCCCAATGTAGACCCTAAACTACTACAATCCATTGTATGGCGACCCCCAAAAAGGTATCCCTGATTTGGGGCACCTCCCATTCAAGGTTTACCTGGTAGGCTTTAGGGCTCAGGGTTTAGTATGGTAGCCCATGATCACAACCAACTTCCGCCCTGAATTTCTATCATTTTTGGATAAGGTGGCCCCACAGTTTGGGTGACCAAGCTTTTCAGTAGGGCTTCAAAACTCTAAACCTTAAACCCGAAACCCTAAACCCTGAACCCTAAATAAATACCCTAAACCCTAAGCCCTAAACCCTGAACCCTAAACCCTAGACCCTAAGCCCTAAACCCTGAACCCTAAACCCTAAACCTCAAACCCTAAACCCTGAACCCTAAACCCTCAACCCATTGCCCGCTTTGGGGTTTCAGACTTTCGGACCTTGGTCTTGGGGCTTGGAAATCTGTATGTTTTTCCCCGGATGCTGTGTTTTGGGAGTTAGGATTTGGGGCTTAGGGTTTAGTAGGAGATGTAGAGGGGTATCAAGTTTTGAGCGTGGAGTATAGAGGAGTATCAAGTCTTAAGGGTTGAGGTTTAGGGTTTAAAGTTCCGGGTTAATGAGTGGCTAGGCCTTTATCCGTCTCAGCTTTGGGGGCCTCAGGTTGTGGAAAGAACTCTTGACTTCAGAGGGCTTGTATTGGGGTATTAAGGGAATGGAAAAGAAAATACACACTACCAAATTCTGTGTGGTTTTGGGTTTGGGCTGGCCTTCAAGATTCTCAGACCAACCACGCTTGCAGGAAGGCAATGCTGAAACCTACTTCTGTTTCGGAGTGAAGGAAGGAATGTATACTGATAGTAGTTACTTCACTACCCCTCGCAGAAAGCACCAAAAATCCTTGATGTGAAGATCTCCATACATGTACCCTAAACCCTAGACCCCAACTCATTAAACAAAAGGGGTCCGTGATTTGCGGGAACTTTAGTCTAGACCCCATATATCCCAGCATGCCCTATAGCTCATAAATGGCCACATTTCTATATATACATATATACCCCTAAATAACCCAAAAGACGTTTATGGCTAACTAAACCGTAAGCCTAGGATCCCTAGTGTTTAAAGAACTTTGGACACCAAAAAAAGGGGGAAACATGGGCTTACTCAACACCCTTGAAACCCTAAACCCTAAACCTTAAATCCTAAACCCATTTATGTCAAACTTCTCGACACATCGAAGCACCATGCGCGGAGATTTCCCGAGTCCTACCTGCTCCACTCTTCTGCTGACATTCTTCTAAGATCCAAAGTATGGGCCCCTTAGGCTTCATAGGGTTTAGGGTTCTAGGGCTTACAGGGTTTAGGGGTTGCGGGGTTTGGGGTTTATAGGCTTTAGGGGTTTAGGGCTTACAGGGTTTAGGGTTTGGGGCTTGAGGTTCCATAGTCTGGGCCCTCAATCTTTGGGTCCTTTCATATCTGTTGAACAGGTAAGGGCCCATTTTGGAGGGGCTGTGGTTAGGATCTTAGAATTCTTGCATTGCTGGCGCAATCAGCCAGTGGACCTACCTAATTGCATCGCGCACGTCTCTGCGGCCACAGGACCCGCTTCGGACCACCATAGTTTGAAGCCAAGAACTCGCTAGGATTTCCCAATATTGGGGGGTACACTTTTGGGGTCCCCATAATTAGGATTGTAATTTTTTGGGTGTCTATATTGGTGGGTTCCCCTTATTTTGGGAAACCACCATGTAGGTTTTAGGGAGACTACTTAATCAAAGGTGACACTTCTGCATAAACTCCAAGCCTTCGATCCCGGTGGTCCTGAATGAGCCGGGCCCTCGTAATAGTAGTAGTAAGAAGTCTAGGAAGTAGACATGGTAACAATAGTAAGAATTGTAAGAATCGTCACAGCACGAGAAAGAGTAAAACAACACGCCCGACAGTAGCTTGAATTCATCTGGGGATTTCCATGAAAATGAGCCCCAATGTAGACCCCAATACACGATAACCCTTACTAACCTGGGGACCCAAAGAAGGCGACCCTGTCTTTTGGCGCTCAAACTGCGAAGCATCCTGGCCCGAGTGCTTCATGTAGCCGAGCCTATCTGCTGCCATTTCCAGAACACTCATCGCTTTAAGATTTAGGGTTCGGGGGTCAGGATTTAGGGTTCAGATTTTAGGATTTAGGGTTCAGATTTTAGGATTTAGGGTTCAGATTTTAGGATTTAGGGTTTAGGGTGTAAGCCTACCGAACTTTACCGCCCCGAGTCAGGACTCTGACCCCTCAACCGGCAAGCGATAGATGGTTAACACAAAAAACTACAAGCATTGGCCTGTAAGCTGCAAGCCTTAAACCCTGGACGCAAACCCCTTGAGCTCTGCTCCCAAACTAGTTAAAGGTGTAAACCCTGGACCCTTTAAACCCTAAACCCTAAATCACTTTAAGGTTTAGAGTTCCTAGACCCCAAAACCCTAGACTGCTGAAACCCACACCCTACGCAATATCTCTAGTCCCCAACTTTTTCTGGTTCTTGTCATGAGAGTACCCTAAACCCTAGACCCTCAATCCGCCTGATTCCTGTCCTAAGGGTAACCCTAAACCCTAGACCTTTATCCCTATGATTCCTGTCCTAAGGGTAACCCTCAACCCTAGACCCTAAACCCCCCTGATTCCTGTCCTGGGATTACCCTAAACCCTGAACCCTAAATCCCCATGATTCCTGTCTTGAGGGTAACCCTAAACCCTTTACCTTAAACCCGAAATCCCATGATTCCTGTCCTGAGAGTACCCTAAACCCTGAACCCTAAATCCCTATGATTCCTGTAACCCTAAACCTTAAACCCGAAATCCCTATGATTCCTGTCCTGAGGGTAACCCTACACCTTAAACCTTAAACCCGAAATCCCCATGAGATTACCCTAAACCCTGAACCCTAAATCCCCCTGATTCCTGTCCTGAGGGTACCTGTGCAGGTCTTGGGTCTATCGGCTCTGGTCACACCACGGCACCTTCGAGCCTGCCGGGCAGCTTGCGGTTCGAGGTTCTGGCGTTGTGGGGTCTTACATTTTAGGGTTTAAGGTTTAGGGTTAAGGGTTTAGGGTTTAAGGTTTAGGTTTTAGGCCTTAGGGTGTAAGGTTTAGGGTTTGAATCAGGATTTAGGGTTTAGGGTATGTAGGTTACAGGAGTGTGAGTAGGGCTTTGGGAGTAGATTCCAGGGTGCTTCGGGATTGAAATTCTTGGAATTTTGTGTTTGTCGCGTCTTTCCTCCCTGGCCAGCTGAAATTCTGGAGTTTAGGGTTTCGGGGTTGAAGGTGTTTGGGGGTTCAAGCTTTGTGTTTAGGGTTCCGGGTGTTCCGGATTTAAGTTTAGGGCTTGGGTTTCAGAGCGTTGAGTTAGCGTTGAGGCTTTGAGGTTCCGGGTTTAGGTTTTAGGTTGGTGAGGGTTCAGGACTAGAGCTAACTAAGTGTAGGGGTCCATCTGATAAGCTTAAGACCCCTTAGCCCCACGAAGCCCCGAACCATGAATTCCAAATCTGAAGCCCTGCATGCTAAATCCTAGCCCCTCAAGCCCACATCCCATCATGGACTGCGAGGATGTTTGGGGTTCAGCCTGCAAAGCGGTTTGGTTGTAGTGTTTAGGACCTAGTGGCCGCCAATCTCAGGGTCTAGTCTGGGTGCTTTTCTGGAGAAGGATGTAAAGAGACATTTCTCGAATTCCCTAGGAAAACCTCTCCATTGCACTCAGCACCCCTACTCAAAGGTAACTTTTAGGCACATGTAACAGGAATATCTGTCGATTCAAGGCTCAGCCTGAGCTGCCTTCAGGCATAGGCTCCTTGCACGTGGCGCGGTCTTGGCCAGTGAAGGATGCTGGCGCTCAATTGCAAGAGGGTTTAGGGTTTATTACCATCACTTACTGTTTGGGGGGGGGGGTACTTCCCTAAGTAATGGTAAGTTTATACAGCGTTTATTAACATTACTAAGGGTTTGGGGGCGGATTTCTGATTTTGGAACTTTAAAATTAACGAAACTTCGGAACCCTGAGTAGTGGTAAGTTCATTTAGGGTTCAGGGTTGAAGATTTAGGGTTTAGGCTGGTATCCGGAGGGTCCCAGCTGGACTCATCCGCGCCTGCCTCCTCGGCCGGATGGCGCGTTCAGTACGCTAAGAAATACATGCCGCACCAAGGTTAGGGTTCAGGCTTTAAGGGCTTATAGGGTTTACTGGGTTGCTATTAAGGAACTTCATTTAAGCTACTATATAGGGGAAACCATGATATGTACTAAATATACCCATTGTGGTAACTTAAGTTAAGTTCCTTAACAGCAACTCAGTCAAAGCGCACTTGCCATCCCAAGCAGCTTATCAAGAAGGCATTGAAACCACGGGAGCCAGTTTGATCACGTTCCGAATACTACCCTGAATTCTCAATAGCAAGTTTCTACAGCTCAAGCCTACGCTGGGCTCTCCTGCGAATATTTCCCCAAACCCTAAACCCTAAACCCGCAAAGGGTAGGCTTTCAAAGATATGGTCCCTCTTGGGGCCCGTATAATGCAGCCTCTAATATCAAGGACACTGAAGAGGAAAGTAAGATTTGGACACCTTCCCAATATGAACCACTAGTGTCCCCCATACTAGATCCCCCTTAAACGCCCCTATAGTACTCTCCTGTATAACCCCTACATTGCTCAAGAGGTTTCTGAACAGCGATCTTCAAGCCTAGCTGTGCAGGTTTGGTGGTGTAGCGCTGAGGGTTCAAACGAGGCAGATATATTGCGGAAGACAAGTGGTACCCACGAAGGTGCTTATAGGAAACACGAGATTTTTCTGGGTCATACCCAGAGTCAATTTAGAATCATAACCCCAAACCCTAAAGCCTGGAACTTTGCCTTCAAATACTGCGCACGAACAGGGGGAAGCTCATCTAGAGACCTACCTTGCTTAACGGAGACCAGGGGCAGAAGCCCTAATTATCTAGGGTTATATAGGGTTATATAGGGTTACATAGGGTTATATAGGATCATAGAGGGTTATATAGGGTCAAGTAGGGATATATAAACCTAAACCCTCAACCGTAACCTCTCGACTGTAAGCCAGGTTCAGCAAAAATCGGTCTGTCATGCAAGCACCACCATTAGGAACTCACATTTACACTTCATGGGGTGGGGGCTTTAAGAGGGGTTCATTTGCATACTGTACATGAACCCTACAGTCTCCACATTAAAACAGCCCTGCCTTGAGCCCTGAACAATACTGTTGATGGAGAGATTGCACCATCTAAGGTCCTCAAAGTCCTAGGAACTACAATAGTTTAGGGCCCCTAGGTGGTGCAAGATTTCATCCATCAACAGTAGCACCCATCACCCTGCCTTTGTAGACTAAGCAGCTGTCGAAAGACGACTGCTGGCCGCCACCTATTCAATACTGGCTTTCTGTTTAGGCACTAGATTGAGTCCGGGTTTAGGGCTCGGTGCTGGTAAGTTTTCTTTAAGGGCTTTGGATGGGAATCCACATTCAGGATGCTTAGGCTATTCTGCCTTTATAGGATTTTTGCGAGGTTGCTCAAATGTCGTCATTGTGATAGACTGGAGAATTGAAAGATTGGCTTGGCCTAGCTGCCAAACAGCTGCCTGGTCTTCCTAAACCCTAAACCCGCGCACGCAAGCATGGGGGTGTTTTTGCATTCGCTCCTTGGGATTACTTTGTTCTCCGACCTGCCTTGGATATGGTCGTTTCCCTCAATAGGGGGAACTCAACCTAATGTTGGGAGATCCCCATATGAGCTATAATCTAAACTCCTAGTATCCACCGTAGTAAGCAATATAGTAACCCCCCCATATAATTCCCCATATAACCCGCTTTAAGAAGTTTAGATTATGGCTCATGTGATGCCTGGTACATCGTTAGGCTAACTGAAATCTGGGCATTAGGACTCTTCAGCATGCAACCAGGGGTTGAAACAATGCCGCACTGTAGACTGCCTGGGGATCCAAGTATACAAATACTATTTAGATTGGGTTTAGGGTTTAGGGTTAGGGTTTAGGGCTTTAGGGTTTAGGGTATTATTTACATTGGGCCTAAAATCCATAGATATTACCTACATTGAGCTATTTGGATCCCAAGGGACTGTGCGAGGCCCCGTTGATTACTGTTTGCCAGGTCCTAGCGCTGGGGGAGCTATTGAACCCATGGGGGGTAATATTAGAGTTTTAATTGGGATAATGGAAAATAGAATGGAAGCTGGCATTTAAGATTTAGGGTTTTAGGGTTTTGCCCAGAGGGTCAGGATAGACCCGAGCTGGCGCCTACAGTGGCGGCCTTGTTCACAGAAACGCAAAGGCACCAGATGTTCCCGCAGCATCTTGCGTTCGTTGGGTCTGTGGTCGCAGCAGAGGTTTAGTGGCATTAAGCAGCTACTCACGTCATGGACATGATGATGACGATGAAGCAGATAGGCTCGGGGTGTGGATGTGGGACATGCGACGCAGCGAGCATAACTGAGAAAAGTTGATGAATGCACATATTGCCCCGACCTGCAAGGGCCGCCTTGAGGTAGCGCGCAATAGGTGGGTAGGATAACCTGGTGTAGTCTCGGACTCTGCCACGTGTCCTGCTGTGTGCTTTCATGTCCCTTTCCAATGGCAACAGTAACAGTTAGTCATAGTAATAACAACCACAACGCTAATGGCAATGGTAATAACGGTTGAGGCATGGCCGGTGCACCGGCAAACGAATCCCTGAGGATACCCCACGGTGCCCCACTTCGAGGCCCGGGGAGCTCGGGAAGTAGCCAGATGAACCTCAATTCTTTTAAGCCCTTTTATGACCTCAGCAAGTTCCCCTAGCCTTCCAGCATAATACCCTAATGTAGATAAGTCAGTGACTAGCAGCATGAACCCCTCATCAACCTAAGGCGCGGTACTAGCGGGGCGGTTATCACAGCCCCTAAACCGTAAACCACATCCCATAGGGTCCCTTGAGTATCTCTGCATCACCTTATCCCTTTAAATCGTAAACCACTACACACTCAAGCCCAGGACCAACACCTCCAAAAGCTGTACCCTGAGCCCTGGGCCATTCAACCTTAGAACCCTTACCTTATACCCTAGAAAGCACCAAAGCCCAAGCAGAGCTTAGGGTTTGAGCCTTAATGTTTAAGGAAGCAATGGCAACATGTAACCCTGAATCCCTTGACATCCTGAGCCACTGCCTCTCAGACCATAAAACTTCACACCTTCAAACCTCATACGCCGCAGATCATCGTTGGGGGTCTAGGGTTCAAGGTTTAGGGTTTAGGGCGCACCGAAACATGAGAATCTTAAGCCCCCAAACCCATGAGATTCTGGGCACCCCATCCCCCAACAGTAAGGGCCCTGGGCGGGACTGTCCTATGACCCCTATAAGGTTCTTAGTACAGGGGATGGGGTATCAAAAACATATAATCAAAGCATTCAAAGGTCTACGAACACTTGGGTTGGTTTCACATCGAGGTACTGATACTGATGAAGGTCCAGCATGCAGCTGGTGCTTGAACAAAGCATGCCAAAATCAGATTCCATTCAGACACACTCAAACTTGAGACCTTCAAAACAACAATGCGCAATTCTAGAACCCCAAAAGCCCTACACCCTGGACCCTAAACCTTCATCCCTAAACCCTTTGAACCCTCAACCCCTAAACCCTAATCCCTAAACCCCTAATCCCAAAGCCCCTAAACCCTAAATCCCTAAACCCTAAATCCTAAAACCCTGAACCCTAAAACCCTAAAACCAAAATCCCTGACCCCGTAAACCCTAAAACCCATCTGCCTCGCCCCATCATCCACAGCTCGCGTCCTTTCTGCGGCTCGGGTGGAATCCGGCCGCCGGCTCCCAAAGCCCCATTGGACCTGAATCTTAGGGTTTAGGGGTTTAGGGTTGGGGTTTAGGGTTTAGGGTTTAGGGTTCAGAGTTTAGGGTTTAGGGTTTTGAATTTGGTTTAGAAAGCTTAGGTTTTGGTTTAGGATTTAGGGCTTAGGATCTAGGGTTTAGGATTTAGGGTGTAGGATTTAGGGTTCAGGATTCAGGGTTTCGGGGTTGGGGTTCAGGGTTTGGGTTTAGAGCGCTTAGGGTTTAGGGTTTCGTGTTCAGGGTAGTTCTGAATGCGGTCATTATTTGGGATCGCTATACTTACGACTAAGTTCCCCTGAAGCTTTAAGTGTGGTCTGTCTAGGGTCAGTCATGGAGAGGCTGTATGATTGCCGAGCTTTTCGCGATATACTACTACATCACGCAGTTTTCATGCATCTGTCGGTTTCCTTTTCTGGCTGATATCCCTAAATCCCTGAACCCAATATTATATTCCCGTACCCTTCGCGCTCAGCCTTAGGCAGATGATCTGCAATAATTAGGACCAAGTACAGGGGCAGGGTTCCCGTGAGGAATTCTATATGGGTATGCATAGGGGTTATGGGGAGTTATGCAAGGGGTATATGACGATCATATGAAGTCCTGACATAGTAACTCCCCTCCTGTAATTACCTGGTATCAGAAATGGACTTTAAGTCGCGGTAGATGTGAATTTCGGAGACCTAGATAAGACCTTTATCCCTTAACTCTAACTAACACCTTCATCTGAGCCATAGTCTAAACTCGCAGTATGCCACATAACAACCCCTATAACACTCCCCAATATAATCCCGTACTAGAGCCCTGGAGCCCTAAAACCCTCAATTGCTAAGCCTAGGGTTTAGGGTTTATTGGGGTTCAGGGTTTGGGGTTAAACCTAGGGTGACGATGGATGCGCGGAATTGGACCTCCCAAACAAATCAGCCAAGCAGAAGCCTCAGTAAGATGTCAAAATTAAACCTATAAGGGTCATACTATAATAGAAATGAAAAATAATTCCTGCGGACAGTACAGTTAAGTGGGGCCCAAACTGAAACCCTACTGTAAACCTTTTGCTTTCCTTCATGGCACCCCATGCTCTTCGCTTCTGAAACCATGAGGCAGAGCATGTTGAGTACTCCTGCGGAATGGGGGGGGGGGGTTGGGGAGTGGTGCCCCAAAAGAATCCCTACATGATGCATGTTAGTAATCCGTATTTTCCCTCCCCTGAGTAGTACTTGGAGCTTCATAGGATGTAGTAACTCCTTATAATGGGGCTTCTAACCCTTTTTATCAACCCCCTGAAAAGGCCTTATAGGAGTTACCCTGGTTATAAGTAGGGTTATAAGTCCAGATAGAAATAGCTACTAGGTCCCATGAACCTCCAAATACTCTAAACCCGAAACCCTAAAACCGAAGTCACGAGATCCTCCAATTAAGAATAACCAGGGCTAGCTCTTTCCAAGTTCAACTGGGTTGAGGGTTTGGGGCTTAGGGGTTACTTCCAGCTTAACACATAATTCAGAATCAAGTGGCATTAGATTAAGCTCCTTATGCATCCTCTATGGGGATAATACTCATCCTTACATGATCTGCAATCAGACAGCACTTTCCATTTTCTTGTCCATTTCCTGAAGCCTCAACTCTAAACCCTGTGTGCATATGTAAAGACAGAGCCTGCCCCGAGCCCTACACCCATACACACCTATATAATCCCAGTTTCCATTTCATGTTCCATTTTCTTTTCCATTGGATATACCTAATACCCCTCTAAACCCAATGTATCCAGCCAAAGCATCTGACAATTCCTACAATTTCCTTGTGAAGATCCCTGTATCTTGGATGCCCCGAGGCATCTTATCCATACCTTCGATTTACTCATACGGCTGCGTGGCCCTACTAAGTAGGAACATTATGAAACAGTGCCCCAAATCCTAAATCAAACACTAGCGCTATGTATAGGCGTATTTTAAGGGACGGCATCAGTCGCATACCTGGTTGTAACCGAGTGCTAGTGGCCCTATGGCCCTGCAACCTCATGCCTGGGGCCCGAGTATGCCTTAGAGGAAGTACACAAAGACCAGGGACTAGCAATAAATCTGGTTCAAGGGGTTTTACCCTCATGTTGATGGAAACTCTCTAGCTGCAACAAGTATGCCTCTGCTTGCAGGCAAGTGGCGTCGTGTACCTTGCATGCAACATCTTTCAGCATCTGAGTAATGATTTTTGGTTACTGAACCAAGTGAGGGTATATTCTGTATATAATAATACGATACTCAAAAAAGGAGGATATGATCCTACTCTATATTGGGGACTATAGTATCCCCTGAAATAAACCACTACTCATGTGAGATGTCCGTGCCCACCCTCAACACCTGGCTATCCTAGACGCACACCGCAAAAGGAAACTCGAGATGCACGTAGATGTTCAACAAGCACATGCTCAAAGCTTGCACGCGCTAAGTGCTTGTGACCCTGATCCCTATACACCCTAAACAGCTCATGCAACAGCAGCTTTCGTACTCCAAATGGAGGCTCTAGCGGGATCAGGGCTTCAAGCTCATGATGGTAATACCTTAAACCCGTAAAAGCTTCACTTTTTGAACCCTATGGTAAAGGGGCTAAAAATACCTAACTATTGGGACGTCCTGAAGTGAGCCCCTGATTGTCGGACATCTCCATATCATCTCTGCATGCAGTTTCTGAGACCTAAGGTTTTAGAGTCGAAGGTCTTTGGGGTTTTAGGGTTTGGGATTCGGGTTTAGCATTTAGGGTTTGGGGCATTTCTCTGCAGTACATGCATTCTGTTACAAAACAGCTGATGCCAGCATCAGAGGACTATGTTAACTACTCTGTCAGACTGATGTGGTTATCACGGAAGCTCAGAAGGACTGCTACAAAGATTACTGTCCCCTTCAAAGAGGCCCACCTCAAAGAATCCTTAATGAAGCCACTCTAAACCCTAAACCCTGAACCGTGTGTCCACGTCAGTTTCGGGGGCTGAGTCCTTGGGCCCTTTGCCTTTCTATTTTTGGAGGATGGCCTGCCCAAAAACAGCCCCCTTCTGGGTGTACGTGTAGAGTTGAGGGTTTAGGGTTTCGGGCGTAGGGTCCTTGCCAGCAGCTACCATTTTACATATCTTGCCTCAAGAGGCCAGGGAACTGTGATTGGGTTACTTGGGGGAGGTAGCCCAACATGCAATGCCAAAACAAACTTACAACCAACTTACCCAACCCCCAAGCCCGAAACCCTAGTCCCGCTTCCAGAGTAGCCATGTTGAGGGGAAGATAAACCGGGCTCAAGAAAAAAATTGCCAACAAAAAGATCTCCTACAGCACTCCAGCCTCACGTCCCCATTGCTCAAGGACAGATCAAATTAAACTCCAGACAACAGCTAATGTGGATGTGGGATATCTGGCACCTCCTTAGTTGCCCTGTAACCTAGGAATTGCAATTTTAGGGGCCACAATATCCTGCATCCGCCGTAGCTTGCTTTCAGGCATCCGAGCTCTTCCCTCGACCCCGAACCCTAGGATTTCGCAGCCCAAGTTGCATCAAGTTCGGCGAAGGGAGCTGACGATAGTACCTACTCACCACTCTGCATGTATCATTTAAGGTTCAGGGATACACCCGCATCAACTTAGCAACAAGACAGGCTTCCGGGCCTAGGCTCTCTCCCGCGCATATACACATACATAAATATGCATTTGTATACATATATACAATCTTCTATACAAGTCCAAACAGGCTTTACTATATGTGCATATGTATATACGGATAACGTATCGGGCTGCTAGTTCAGGCTTCAGACTTGGCTGCTCCGCAGGGCATCGGTTTGGAATTAAACGGGCTCCAGGAGGCCAAGTACTACAGGGGCCTAAATAACTACCCATATCATTTTGAGGTCCATTTGAGGTACCACAGACCATAATTATATAGGGAATATGGAACCATCATAATATTGGTAATTCTTTAGGCCCCTATATTAACAGAACAAAATCCAAACGAAATGAGCCAACAGCATCTAAAAACTCTCACTCTCAACCGCTGACATTGAAGTTCTGAGACGGGCCTCAGCTACTAAGTCTCCCGATGGACTTACAGCATACGCAGACTTTTCGAGTACTTTGCAGTCTGGTTAGAATAAAACCGAAAATGCAGAAAGCGAGAAGCAGCATGCTACCCTGGTACACTCGCCCTTGGGGGTGCGACTTGAGATTTCTGAGAAGGACCGTAAACCTTAAACCCAAAACCCATGAACCCTAAACCCTAAACCCCTAAACCCTAAGGAGCGCCAGGGAAAAGGATTGGCCCATGAATGCGGCTTGGAGCTAATTTCTAAAGGCCCAGTCCTCTGCAAAGCATGCAAAGCAACCTTCAAAAAAGGGTTTAGGGTTCAGGGTTTGGAGTTGATTCGGGAAGCAAACCACTTGAATTCCTGTGGTAGGAACCCCCCCCCATCATGACATTGAAGTACATTGCCTCTAGTCGCTAAATTTTGTGTCCACAAAACAAGTTCAGCAACTGTCAGAACCCCTTTACCCTTCCAAAGGGGGTTGTAGGTACAGGGATATATGGAGTTCAGGCTTAAGGGTTGGGCTTATTCATGACGCCTGCAAGCTTCTCCAATTTGTTTGTCTTGCGAAATTCGCCAGACATCAAAGGCACCTGCTTCTTTTCGGCCCAGTATACGATAATTTGGGTACTGCCCCCACCCAGTAACAGTCTATTTTGGGGGTCCTATTAAGGGCCATTTATTATCCAACTGGTAGTGAGGGGGGGCAGTACCCAAACTATAATCCTTCTAGAGAGGCTCCCAAACAGAGCTTACCGACCCTGTATATCCATGTATAAGCTCTATTAAGCTCCCGCACTTCTTGGAAACTTCCCTCATCTATCCCAACCCTCAACAGTAGTCTAAACTGCTTAAAGGGGGGTAAGTCGGGGATTATATAGGGGAGTACTGCAGGGGTTATTACGGGGGATACTAGGAGTCTAGACCCTAAACCCTAAGCCCCAAACCCTAAAACCCAAAGCCCTAAACCCCAAACCCTAAAACCCTTAACCACAACACCCCAAACCCTAAAAACCCTAAAACCCCAAACCCTAAAACCCCAAACCATAAACCCTAAAACCCCAAATCCTAAACCCTTCATAGCAAAGCTCATGGCACCCCGAAGGTGGCTTCGACAAGGCTGAGGATGCAATGGAGGAGCCAGCAACCGATGGGGCGCTCCTGGTACTACGATGGATGGAGGAAAGCTTGCACCAC
>CAJNIZ010018136.1:38532-90687 GCA_905231905.1 Symbiodinium pilosum
GGGTTTAGGGTTTAGGTGTAGCTACTGGGATTAACCCTAAACGCTCAACCCTAGACTGCGGCTCTATGATCCCCAAAAAGGCTACAACTACTGAGGTATAAAGTATATGGCATAGTGCAAGATTTCCTTCATGTGTAGGGAGATCCTAAGCTCATTTAATGATAGAAAGAGGCACCCATTCCAGTAAAACTTATTGTTGCAAGGATCCCAGGACCTAAAAAAGGAGAAAGGTGCCTACTGGAGAAATAAGAGTCTCTTCAGGCTTAAAGGCTTCTAACTGGGTTGGCCCCTAAAACCCTTTGAACAATATTAGTATATAGGGTCCCTTATTAGAGCCATTAGGGAAAGTATACCTAGCAAAAGCTCCAGAATGTGATTGAACAGCAACAGAAGCGGCAACAACAGCAACAGCAACAGCAACAGCAGCTGCTGCTGCAGCAAAAAAAAGCGACAGTTCAGGTTTGGCCACGCTGTGGCCACAAGAGATGATGGTAGTCATATCAGGATCCATTTACATATACATATTTCTATATATGGGAGTTTATCAAACAAGGTTGCTTTCCAGGGACCCCAGGGATATGTGGATGTGTAGAATTACTCGCAGAATAACACGTCCTCAATTATTAGGGGCTATCTTGGGAATACTTTCAGAACCCCCTACATTCCACAAATAATGATAGCAGGATGGTGTGGGAATAATACTGGTGCCATTTTTTTTATAGCTGCTACAGAATTCATGTTGCAAGCAGTTGATGCTAGGACGCCTCCCCCCCTCCCCCTAGACCCTGAATCCTAAACCCTTAACCCTAAACCCTAAAACCCTAAACCCTTCGGTTTTCCAGCGTCGCCAGTTTCCGGGTTCACCCATAGCATCTCCGGGAACACTCGTTTTATTCAGGGTTTACTGGGTTGGCCCCTAAAACCCTTTGAACAATATTAGTATATAGGATCCCTTATTAAAGCCATTGGGGAAAACATTAGATATCCCAGGGGCCTACCCAGTTTAGGGTATTTCAGAAGAAGCAAGCAACCACCCTAAACCCTAAACCCTAAACCACGTTTAGAAAGTGGCGCCACGTGCCACGGTTGACAGACAAGCTCGGTCCTCCCGCTGGCATCGGATCTCCTGTCCAAAGTTTGAAGGCATGAATTAGGGTTGGGGGGCTTAGGGTTCAGGGTTCAGGGTTTAGGGTTCAGGGGTTTAGGTTTGGGGGCTTGTGGTTTAGGGTTAGCGCCCTTTAGGGTTCTCTGAGGGCTGCAATCCCCTCTCCGTCTTTCTTGAGTACTCTAAACCCTTAACCCTAAGCACGTAAGCGGGTTCCAGGCTTGAGAACACCCTTTCCAACCGACATCTATGGATCTCTTGTCCTTCATGACCTGAAACAAAAAACACAGTTAGGATTTCAAGACGTCTGAGATTCCTGCTGTAAAGCCCAAAACGACCGTCCCTGTTATCCTAGGAACAGAATAGAATCCTTGTCCCTACAGTCTCTATGCACGAATACATGGGCATGCTATGCTCTCTTGGGCTAGAGGCCTCAACCCTACATGACCACAAAGTCCTGAAGCCCTCAAACTCCACGCGCCTTACCACACACCCGGAAGCGAGTACTTGAAAGACCATAAAGCTCAGTAATGCTGAGTATACAACCAATGATCGTCTCACTCAAAAACAACCAAGTCCTGGGTGTACTCAATGGGCTTATACAAACGCAACAAACTGCCAAGTGCTCTGTGTCTCCAAACACAACCTGCAAGTACTGACTGGAACGCCAAGCACTTCACACCCTAACTCCTACATCCTGAAATCTGCGTCCTGACCGCTTCGCCATGAGCCCCACACAAGAAATCCTGAACATACACCCCAAACCCTGCACCTGTAGCTAGTACATAGCTTGAAGCACGCCCCGGCCCAAAAAGCCTTGAACGCGCTGAAGCCACGCTCGGGGGCCGAAGTGTGCGGGCGTAGGGATCATCTGGATGAGGTATTTCCCTGTTTGGGTACCTGGCTCAACACCAAAAAATACGAAGAACTAGCAGCAACAGCAATTTGGGTGGTGCTGTGGTAGGAGGCATTCTCCCTCTTGAAGTCTTCGTGTACTGGAGGACTTTGGCCTTTTTGGGCTTTAAGGTCTACAGAACAGTTTGTCGCTGTCCGCATTCCATCATGTCATCATCGTTATGATGATGGTCATTACCTTTGTCAGGATCATATGAGCCATGGTCTAAACTCCAAGTATCCCCCATAATAACCCCGAAATTACTCCCCTACAAACTCCCTTTAGGAGTTTAGACTATAGCTCATGTTCCTGGGGATAAAATACCTTTCTGCTTAAGGATCTCAAAGGAGGCACTCCTTGTTACGAAACATCGCCACCTAGGTGGGGGGGATAGGATTCGTGCTCTGGGAGGGTGAGGGTGAGGACCCTAAACTCATTCCTCATTTTTCTCCGCAGTATCCTAAACCCTAAACCCCAAGCCCAAACACAGGACCCACATTCCCTGCAACAAGCCATTTTGTGAGAAATCGCAATCAGTCACTCCCTACTCCTGACGCGATTTAGGGTTGAGGGTTTATGGGAAGCCCAAACTTTCCCCCAGAAAGCCTCAAACAGTCCTAGGAGCCTGAGGTTAGGCTAGGGTAACCCTAAATCCCACAACCCTGCTTGGAGGTTCATGTAATAACTGTTCATAACCCTACTTATGATTAGGGTAACTTTGATAAAGCTACTTTGGGGGATTATAAGTAGGGTTACAAGCCCAGTAATAAGTAGTTGCGAAGTCTCATGAACCTCCCCGAAACCCACACCCTAAGGTAGTGAATTGAATGTAGGACCTCTTCAGAAGCTCCGGGTGGGGCTTCTTCGTCCCGGCCAGGACATCCTATGGCAAGGTACAGTTGTTAGCTTTTGTAGGGGCTTTATAAGGTTTGGGAGCTCAAAAGGTTTGAAGGGTCTAGAGGTCTCAAACGATGCATAGGGTCTAAGGGGTTCTTTTGCTCTTTTGGGCTTCAGGGGGAGGACTTTCGTAGGCTTCATTGGGTGGCCCCTAGAATGGGCACTTAACCCTGGGATCCTGGTTTAGCAATTATATAGCCTATATGTACCCCTAAGGGTTCCTAGAATCCCCCTAAACCCTGAACCCTAAACCCTTAAGGGTCCCTAGAATGCCCCTAAAAGGCCTAAGGGCCCATATTGGGGGCCCATACTTCAAACCTTAGATTAAAACCACCTTGAGTTTTTTTCTAGGGTTTAGGGTTTACAGTTTATGGACAACCCTCGTCCCTAAACCCTTAACCCCAAACCCAGGGTAATTTAGAAGAATTGCAAGCCCTAACCCCTAAACCCATCATACACGTACCTAGCAATAAAACAACACTAGAGTCCCCCCCCCTTTCCTTTTATGATGCCATCTGTGTTTCCACCACTGTACCTACCGAGTCCTGTGGCAAGCAGGAAGGCTGCAGCATGAAATCCTATGCCGAGAATCGATTTTACAAATTTAAGTCGGGGATTCTAGATAGCCCAACCCCTATGATGATGGTGGATACTCAAGATCCTGCCTGAGCGCAAGCACCTTATAGCTTGGGAGTTATGACATTATAGCGTACTCAGGCTATGCAGGATTTTAAAGTCAACAGACGGACCCTCCAGCTATCACGTGACTATCATAGGGTGAAATGCCTACACGGCCTACCCCACACCCACAACCCTAGAAGCCTAAAGCCCAAGTCTGGATCAAGTGGTGACCCCCCAAGCCCAGACAAACCAAACAATTTCTGATATCATTGTGGGGCCTGTTTGAGCTAGCCTATACACCAGAGTCATACAGCGAACCTAAGACCATAACACATAATTCCTATTTGCCCCAAAAGGATCTGTGCTTCCATTTCAACGTCCATGTTCTTTTCCATCTGATCCCCAGCATTTCTCTAATTCTGGTGCTTATTCAAGCTTCCACATTCCACATTGCGCATATGCGTGACTCCAAGCATAGCCAAGAAACCTCAGCTCAATAGTTCCAGAACCTTGAGCTTAGGGTTCCCGAGAAGACGAAAAACAGGTGCGCTTTGGTTGCCCATCTTGTGAGTACGATTTTCTCCAGGGGTCTAGTGGGAACGATTTCGTCTAGGGGGATAGAGAACCCCATTTCCTGCAAATTTCCAACCAGGATCCGCACAGTTTAGGCCAGTATACAGCTGCCGCGGAACAAGATACCGTAAACCTTAACTCTCACCCTACGTTGTCTGCATCTGGTCGGGGACGTTCAAGCGAACGTTCATGGCTGCGATCTCCAGGACCTTTGCCTGTTGTCCCAAAAACACTCAAGGTGTACCAACGACCCTGCGCAGGTATAAGTGGCCCTATAGTGCAGACCCCTGGTTAACTAACCCCCTTCCTTTTAGGGGCCTAATATGAGGATCCCTATTGGGAAGGGGTTTATTACTCATGGGTCTACATTAGCCGCTAGTGAGGGTTTGGGCTGGGGGCAACTCCATTGAAACAGCTCATAGCGGGTAGAAAATCATTTTCGTCCTCCAACTCGGACACCAACTACACACAGGGTTTAGGGTTTAGGGGATAAGGGGTTTAGGGGATTAGGGGTTTAGGGGATTAGGGGTTTAGGGTTTAGGGGATTAGGGGTTTAGGGTTACTACAATGCGGCTCCTTGTCGAAAATGCTCTTGATCATCTGCCTCTCGAAGCCTCGAGTCCACAATGCTTTGTAGCGCTACCCTGCTCCCAAACCAGGAAGGTGTATCTTTTTTGAACGACAGTTGTCGTTCAAGGACCCCGTTCCAATCGGAGCTGCTATGAAAACGATGGTCGACAGCAAGGGTATAGGGTTTTTGGGGTTAGGGTAGTACTTAAGGGTATCTGAGTGGGTTTTAGAACTCAGGGTCCAAAGCATGGTTTCAGGATTAGGACGGGCTGTTTGGGAGTCGGCGCGACTGTACAGGCGCCGTTGAGCTTTAGGGATTGCGGTTCAAGGTGGGATGACATGGTATTCTTGTAAATGTCTCAGGCGATTTTTACGTGACATGTGTAGACGTGTTCTCAGGACTATGAAAGCAGGTGCCCCAGGTCACCTTCTGCAAGCCAAAGGACAAACGCATAATGAAGCAGCTCCCTGGGGAAGTGCATCACTGTGTCTTGCCCCCAGGGCCTCTCCAGCAGTTTTTTCGGCAAGCAAAACCTCTGACACTGATGAACATGGACGTTTTGTCAAGACACGGTACACAAATTCCAAGGTTGTACCTAGGGGTGTACCCATGGTCTTAACGCTATCAGGGCTATGTTTGGGCCACTTTGAGTGGGAACTTCCTAGGGGTAAATCCCTGGAGCCAGCAGAAAGCCTAAACACCAAACAACCCCAAATCATCCAAAGCCACCTGAAGGGCGCTTTCTGTGGATGCTAGATACATGCCAGAACACGGGCTTCTTACGGAGAACTGCAGCCCAAAGAAGAATCAAATATTACTCAAATCTAGAGACTACAGTCCCTAAACCCTAAACCCTAAAGATTATTAATAGGTACCTGAAGCCTTGGCCTCCTGAATGTTGCTTGCTGCCCAAGCAGCGCGGGAAGTAGCTTGCCGCAGCACTGTATGCGGCCTCATCTACAATCACAGTTAATCACAGTTGAGGGCATGCATGGACGATGCCCGAATTGAGACCCATAAGGGTTTCTTAAGCAGGGGTGGCCCCTAGGAACCTCAGGGACAACACAGCAAAACCAAAGTTCTGATATCATATCTCTGGGGCTCCAAGACTATGGAGTTGTGTTTTGTGTGTGTGTGTGTGTATGTGTCTTGCTTTTGTTTCGTTGTTTCGTGGGTTGCGGGCCATTTCCAACCTAGACCACTTGGATGTTGGAGTATAGGCATGCGTGGAATATCTAGATGCGCATACATGGGAATGATGGCCGACCCATATCTTGACTTACATAAGATATTAAGGTAATCCTATATCAACAATGCCGGAGCATTAAACTATTGGAGCACGCAGGGGTCGAGGTAGGCAGGGCTACCGTAATATGTGACCGTTAATTACAGGGTTTTGGCTTAGCAAAATCCTCCCATTACCAACCGTGCACAAATCCTAGTTGTAAAACACATGTCTCATGTGCATCTCCTGAAAAAGGCATCTTGCTGATGTTCATAGAATAACAACAGCAATAACAAACATAGTAGGAGTGATCTTATTAGTAATGATCTCATAATGACACCATAAAAGCATATACTAGATGTTTTCCGCAGCCGGGACGAAGGGCACAGGCGGCACATGGCACATGGAACTATCCTTGTGAAGACATGCTGACTTAGCTGCGTCACCACACACCCCTAAACTTTCTGGGAACATGCGTACCGTTTCCGGGCTTATTGGGAACTCCTTATAGGGAACCACTCCAGTCTCCTCCTGAAGCACCAGTATAACTCTAAAGCCTTTAGCCTCAGACCCCTTGGCACTAAATTCCTGAACCTCACCCACGAAACTCCCAAGTCTCTGAATTCCCATGTCAAACCTTCAGCCCAATTCCCTTAACTTCATCGGTCAAGTTGACTTGGGGTTTCAGTTGGCCTTTTAATTCTAGAAGGGGCTTAGTATCATACAAAACACATGAATTTCTGCAGCACAACTGCTAAATGGAGGTAACTTTGGACACACATAGGCACACGCGGATGGCAGGGTTGAACCATCCAACAAACTGCGCGTCCCTCCACCAAAGAAAAATTGCGAAAGCCTCGTGGGTCGGGAGGCCGGCGATGCACCTTAGTTGGGCCATGTGTCCTACATGCCAAATTCCGGGGCTGTATGCTTCAGGACTTAGGGTTCGGTGTTCAGGGTGCGGGTCGGGGTTTTAGAGCCGGGTTTAGGATTCAGAGCTGCGGGTGGACAAAGCAGCGAAGCTGAAATCGACCTGTGGAATCGTAATTTTGAGGCCAAAATGGTTTAATTTGGGGTCGAAGAAAGCATGTACGGTGGGTTCAGCGGTTGACATTGTTCATGCTGTTAACGTAAGAAAGTTAAAGTGTGGACTTTGGAACACGACATTTCCCCCTATAACCTCTATAATTTCCGTTTTCTTTTCCATTATCCCAATATAACCCCAAGAACGCGCAGAACCAGGCCAGCAAGGAAATAGGTCTTCCCGAACAAGGTAGGTCCTCCTCCAGGAGGTGCCTCCTGTCCACTTCCACATAGAAGCTTACGACGGTGGTGAAAATGGGACTTGCGCACGCCGTTTCGATGAACCACACCTTTTATCGGAAGAGAAACTCCGGCGGATAACCTATGAAATTGTCGTTGGCCAGCGCTTGTGGAATGCCTGGCGACGCAGACCACGCCTTCTCCCAGCAGGATGTGCAAAGTGGAACCTTACAGTCCTGACACAAACTCTGCGCATTGCTGCTTGGGGTACGGCGGACGTTGTCACGCCAGCTACTCTGCGCGCCGCCTAGGCATGCGTCACACTGTATATCCTCGGGGCATATAGAATACGCTATAACATGCTTTCTGGTAATCCTCTTCTGGCTACCCATGAACTTACGAGAAAAATATCCTCCACAAAAAAGTCCAGAGGCTTGAGTTTTATGCTCCTACATTCCCCTAAATCCTGAACCTTAGATCCGAACCCCTATAGTCTGCCTTAAGTAGATAGAATATGGGGTATATGGGGATCCTGTTATAGTATACCCAAAGCCATATTCTATCTACTTAAGGGGGACTATAATCCCTACACCCCTAAAATCCCATCCAATCTCTGCCGTCTCCGAACTGCTTTACCCAGGAAGAACTACTTGGAGATTCAAGGTAATTATATAGGTTCCCCAGTAAACCCTAAATAATAAGGGTGCCCTTTTCCTACGACTATTCAGCTTTAATAAGGAGACCCCCACATCAAAAGGGGAAACGGGTACTACTGGGATACCTAGTTATAACTCAGTTATGACTGGTACGAACCCAAGTAGGATCACATTAGGGAGCTTTGGTGTCTTATAATTGGATAAGACGCTATAAGTTCCAAGTACAAGTATAGTTTGGGTAAAAATGCTCTGAAACTCCACGTAGAAAACGCTAGCCCCAAACTGTGCAACATGAGTTTTGATTTTGATCTTCTTCCAAAGCAACCCTCAACATAGGACTCTAGAATCCTGCCTCTAACCCCCGGACCCGTGAACATGAGGTCCTACAACTTCAACAGGGAAAATGTGCCCCCTGTAATTCTAATCGAATGTGATATTCTCTACCGGATTTTGGTAAGTATTCTGGGAACTCATACCATGAAGCATATCCAACAATGATAAACCAAGTCTTTCAAGACCTACACCCTCTTAGGGTTTAGGCTTTAGGGACCGTCATGGTTTGTAATCTGGTCTGGGTGGGTCTCAAATACCTGAAGTAGGGTCTATATGTTCAGTTGCTGAGCAACCCACAGCCAAGGGTACAAATTTCAAGGGCACACGGTGGATACCTCCCTGAAATAACGTCGAACCTCTACCCGAAACCACCCACATTAATCTGAATTCCTTAGCCCCTAAATCCAAATCCTAGTGGCTACCGCCTCTCAAACACTAAACCCCAGCCCTGAATTCTAAACCTTGGACTCTAGACCCCAACCCCAAGGTTTAGGGTTTAGGGTGTAAGGTTTAGGGACCCCGGACTTTCAACCCTAAATCCTTACCCTCTGTGCCCAGGCACTGTCTCTCCGCTGCAGTGCGATGAAGGGGATCATGATGGCCAATGCCATATGACCTGAATTCAAAGGTGTAGGGTTCAGGGTTTAGGAGAAGAAATTTAGGGCTCGGGGCTTAGGGTTCAGTTGTTGGAAGCAAGCACGCTTAGGGGACACAATTCAGAAAGCTTGCAAGTGTAGGGGTTAGGACTTCGAAAGCTGAGTAGTTTAGGGCTTACATAGCAGAAGGGTCTTTAGCGACCACTACACGTAGAGCCTAAGTCCTGTGCCCTTAGCTCTGGAGATCTGAACATCTAAGCCGAACCGAACGTCTAAGCTGAAGGTTTGGACCAACAAACCGTAAACCCTACACTTCAACCCTGAACCCGAAACCCTTATCCCCTAACCCTAAACCCTACACTTCGGAAACCAACCCCTCCACCCTGAAAGCCAAAGCATGCCAACTTCTGTAGGCACAGCAGTCTACACCTTTTTGGGAACCTAAAGTGGTTTAGGGTTTAGGGTTTAGGGTTATGCAGCTACTATGTGCGCCCTGGAAACCATGACCTATAAAAGGCAAATCGAATTCCTGTCCGCACTGAATGACAACCCCGGAGCGTATGGAAACTCAAACAAACCGACTAAGGCTTGCCACCGACTACTAGTTCAGGATTTAGGGAGGTGCTGCTCAGATGCAAAGCCAAAGCCGTTGGTGGACAAATTCCTGCGTATCCTAAACCCCAAACCCTAATTCCTAAACCCTTAGCCTTAACCCCTACAAATGCAAGGCCCAACCGTACATCTAGAAACCACTTGGGCTGCTGGCTGGTTGGCTGTGCCCCACTCCGGCAGCCCCTCCATCGCTACCCTATGCCTATGTTTGCAACTTCTGAGCCAACAAAGAAGGTTAAGTTGCGTTATTCCCCCTTACAGTAACAGTTACCACAAGGGGTAATAGGGATTATAATAGCCCCTTAATAAGGCCCCCTTGAAGGTCAGTTGCTGGGTGGGGGAATGACCCAAAGGTTAAGGGTTTCCCAGTTGCTGGCCAAGGCTTCAAAATTTTGGGTTTAGGGTTCTGGAGAATCAAATGGAAAAGAAAATGGAAAATTAAATGGAAACTGGGTTTCTATAGGGGATTATAGGGTTTAGGGTTTAGGGTTGCAGGATTTTGGGCTTAGGGTTTTGGGCTTTGGGTCTAGGCCGAGCAAACTACAGTGACACTCAATGCAGAGAGGCTACTGCGGGATTCACCCTACTCAAAAATGGCAGAAGAGCTTCCAGGACAACATTCAACAGATCTTACAAGGAGGATATCGTGGTGAGCCGAGGATCCATGCATGTACTGGCTGCTATTCTAAAGCCAGAGTGGGGGGCCCTCATAGCGCTTACAACTAGGTAGGTAGGCCTATGACAAAACAGGAACATTACAGGGTTTTACCTGGCTTTATTCGTGGCTTGCCTACCTAGCCCTAGACCCTAAAACCCATCCCCTCCTACAACTTACTAGTTGAGGCTTTAGGTTTCAGGGTCTAGGTTTTAAGATGGCTTGCTTGGAGGGTCAGGGGGACTTAGTAAGTAGGTTAATAACCCATATACCCCATATAGCAACCCTAATTATCTCATTATGAACCTACTTGCTAAACCCCCCTGATCCTCCAAGTAAGGTCTAAACCCTACACCCTAAACCTGAACCCTATAGTACTTTCCATTTTCTTTTCCGTTATCCCTATAAAAAACTAAATATAACCCCTTCACCCCTATTATATTCACCTTCTTTTCCATTACCCCTATTTAACTCCAATATAATAATATAACCCCTTAACCCCTATTATATTCGCTTTCTTTTCCATACCCCTATATCATATTACAGTATGGCTTAAGAAGGACGTTCTTCATCTTGGTGGCCTGGAAGAGAGACTGTCAGATGCCTAGCTCGTAGGCAAACGACGTACTTCCCTTCCCCTTAAGGCTTATAGTCCCCCTTAAGTAGATAGAATATGGGGTAAATGGGGATCTTTTATTACTATATACCCAAAGCCATATTCTATCACTTTTGGATTTGGGGCCTAGGATTTAGGGATTAGGAGCCGTACGCCCGCCTAACGTGCTCATTCAGTATGGTACTGCTGCATAATAATGCTATGCTATACCGGGAATATTGATTACCAGGAGGTCTGAGGATTTACTAATCGGCAAAGGATGTAGTCCCAGATTTTCCAAATTTGGGTGGGCTCCGACGCATCATCCGTAGCCTGCTCTGCTCTTGCAGGAACTTAGCAAACCGGAATACCCTAAGATGTAGGGCTTAGGGTTCAGGGTAGACCTTGGGTACTGCCCCCACTCTATAACAGTCTAGATTAAGGGTCATATGAAGGGCTATATGAAACTATATTGATAATATTATCCATGGTGCAGATGTTACAGAGCGTGGGCAGTACCCAACCTAGACCCATGGGGCCATGCGGGATGTTTTGGTACCAACCTTGGTAATCAGATGTGCGTTTCCTGGAGCGGGTAGGTCCTTGGGACCTCCACAGGCCGAACTCTAAGCCCTAAAGCAAACGCATTGCAAAGGCACTACTTAAGGGATGCGCTCCTCCACTCCCTGCTAACCACAAGCAAGACTCCTGATTCGGAAGTGGCTTAGGCCTTTTTGATTCCGGTGTAGGCGGAGGGAAAATGCTCGCAGCATGCTTCGCATGGTTAGCGTAAGGCTCCGACTTAGATGCCAGAAGGATTCCAAGGCAGTTTCCAATAACGCAGGACACCAGAAGGAATACCTACAATGTGTGAAGTCCTGACATGAGGACCCAAAAGCCCCGGCTTCTTCGAAACTCCCTAAATGGGCCTGAATGATACCCTTTGCCTTGCACCCGAGTGCGCCATAGCCTCGGTACAGTAGAAACTTCACGCCTCAAATCGTATGACACGGCCCCCACTGGGGCTTAAACCACACAAAAAAACCCGGGCCCTAAACTAGAGCCCTGAACCCTAAACACAGCCCTCATACCTGGCGCATTATTCGAAATGCAAACTTCCAAAGTGTCCTGAGCCCTAAATAAACCGAATCACCAAAAGAAGACCTCTCATCACCTCTTACAGTATGTAGTTGTTGGATCCGTGTACCAAAAAAATTGGCTACTCTACCAAGGTTCCTAGGCAAGCATAGTTTATGGTCCCTAAACTCTAAACCCAATCAGGGTTTAGGGCTAGGAGCCCTTTCTCAGCTACAAGTTCCAGAAACATTTGAATGGTTGAGGGTTTAGGGCTCAGGGTTTAGGGTTATGATTGTGAGGTGGGTTGTCCGATATTGATTCAGGCCCATGAACTGTAATCGTAAGGGGTTACAACAGTACCCCACCCAAAGGTACCCCCCCAGGGTTTACGGAGCTAATAATGACTATATAGGGCTTAGCACAGCCTAATAGGGTTCAAAATCCTGGGGGGGTACCTTTGCGGGCGGTACTGTTGTAACCACTTAAACCGTCAAGCAAGTTCAAAACGAAGGTGTTCCCCACGCGAGGCTTTCTTTTCAGGCCTCTGGCGTGAAACATTGTGGGTCTCCTACACTGCGAGGGGGTGGGGGGATGGGGGGAGGGGCAGGTGCCAGTGTGAACCCAATAGACTACAGTCCTTATTATGGCGACTCCCACAAGAGAGCCGTATGTTTTTGGAAGCGGCGCTTGTAATATAGGTTTGGGATAAATCTATGAACATATTGAATACCTGGACCTTGAGTGTGTGGGGTAAGCTGCGCTGCTGAGCCATATGCGCGTTGATGTTAGCAGCTTATGGGAGACAGGGGCTACTTCAGATTAAGGGGAGAGCTTCTCAATATATGGGTTTCTTGGGGGAGCAAAAACCTAAACTACACCATAAGCCTTATACGCTGATATCGCAGCAGTGTGAGGGTTCAAAGGGGGAGAAGCACACAAACCAGTTCCTGCCCGACGAAGCCTCGCGTGGGATAAGCCACCGCGTGGTAGCTTCCGAGGATCTAGGGGCCCAGCAGGCATGCATAATAACAAGAATAGTAAGGTAATAACAGTAATAGTAACCAATACTAATACTAACACTAACAGTGATAATGCTTGCATATGTGCATCGCCCCTGTGACCACTACTCCTTGCCAGCTTTGAATACAGTTTAAGCAGGCCCCCAAATTGACAGCCACTACCATGGGAAGAAGCGCGTGCACCTAGACGACACCACGCGCCGCAACGCCAAGGCATATGCGGGCACATTCTAAATCTGAACTGTAAGCTTCAGAGCCTCAGACATTGGGGTAATACTGCGATAACGGAAAATTGGAAACTGCTGTATTATATACGGCTAAGGGTTTAGGAGTTTGGGGGTTCAGTTGTGGATTTACCCGTCTCTTATGCAGTGCCTTTTGGGTGTTTTATGGATTTGCTTTAGGCTTTCCATCTACTATCCAAAAAGGAACTACACAGGAGTCTCTGGGTAGGGTGAGATTCCCTTCCTGAATCCCTAGCCGTAAATCCTTAACCCCTCATGCGGATCGTGAAAGCATGGTTGCGCATCTAGGTGGAGTTAGGTACTTCTAGGTTCTGGGCTTAGAGCAGTGATGGAGAATCAGATGGACAACGGAATGGAAACAGGCTTGTTTTAGGGGCCTATAGGGAGCGAATGTAAGTAGGCAAGGTCTAAGGGATTGGAATAGGATTTGAAGGTATAGTACTACCGTGGTTGGGGAAGAGTCAGGATAAGTATGCAGCCTTCTGCTTTGCATATTTATGGGCAGTTGGATATATCTCAAATCGCGGTACCCCGAATTTGGCTGCTACTACGTTAGGCTGCTTACGATGAGAACACCGTCAAGTGGACGCAAAGTTTACAGAAACCGTCAGGTGTACGGTTCATGATGTCCTCGACTTGAAGAAGAGAACCCTCAAGACCACTAAACCCCTAGAACCCGAAACAACCCTGAACCCTAAACCCCCAGAACCCTTAGCCCCAGACCCCAGACTTCCCTAAGCCGCATCATTCAATGAGGCTTTAGGGTTTTGGGTTTAGGGCTTAGTATTGATCTGGCGATGCCGTTCGATTAATTTTCCACTAAGGGCTGCGGCTATGCACCTTTTGCAGAGTGAAAGCCTTTAGCCGCGAACCCTAAACCCTAGCCCCAGAAGCCGGTAGAGTTTCAGAGACATCTTGAACATGAATGTGCTTCTGGGCATTCTCAAATTTGCTTATCTGAAGCGGCAACTTTAGGGTTCAGGGTTAAATACATCCCATTGTGGTACATTATGGAGAATAGGAACATTAACTATTTGCGGGTGGGAAGGCATGTTTGCCTGGAAAATCTTCTGGGTTACACACCATTGCTAAAACCTTACAACCCAAAACGCGAAACCCAAAGCCTGACACCCAATTCTCAAAACGCTAAACTCAACACCCTGAAACTCAAAATACAAAATGCTAGACCCAACACCCCAAAGCACAAAACACTAAACCCAAAACTGTAAAATCCAAAACACTAAACCCACAACCCCAAACCCTGGCTTAGACTTCAAGTGTGCGCCATGTATCTACCCTAGACCCTAAACCCTACACCCTATGTCTCCATGCATAGGTGCACAGAGGTCGACGGGTCTTTGATGCGTTTCTTGTCCTACCCTAGCATACTCCGGAAACGCCTGAATAAGAAGCACCACCACAGGGGTACGAACTCAATTGTTTAAGCGAAGTTGAGGCAACCTGTAGGGTGGTCTAGGGTTTAGGGTTTAGGGTTTAGGGTTTAGGGGGTCCACTATCGTTCTTCAAGCTTCTCCCATTCAAGTAAGCCTATGCTTCTTGGGTGGCACCCCATCGTTTTGCAGGCTTTATGTCCTAAAACGGTAGGATAACGCATCCCCATGCCCCACAGACGGACATTTAGAAAGCACTGCAGGTTCCCAAGTAGTGGGCCTGCAAGCGCTGGGGGGTCTACATACTTGGGGTTTTGGGTTTACGGTCTTGGCTGCTGAGTATTACTATCTTGCTTGAGCAGAGCCATGTTGACTAACTACAAATGAAATCTCAAATCTCGAAACTGCAAAAGTGTCGAAGTTCGTTCCGAAGCTATGCATGGGATTTTTTCCATAATAGAAAAACCCTCTTATGGACCCAACAATGGTAGTGTTCTTGATACCCCCAAAAGGGGACCCCAGATTTTGGACCCCCCCCCAATCCTAAACCCTAAACCCTAAACCGTACAGTGTAAAATTTCAGTCCTCATGGACGCCTTGATAATCACAGCTTAGGGTTTCGAACGTCCTCTTCTGTGTCCACCCCAGCAGCCACCTTACAAATTTATGTTCTAAGTTTTCTTTCGGTTTCGAAGCCATTCTGGATCATTCTTCATCAAGACTTGAAGAAGCACAAAAAAAAAGGTCTGGAATTGAGCATCCCGTACAGCATACCACGCTTGCGCCTCACAACAGTTCGCCCGCACAATGCCTGGCGCACCGAGAGGCCTGATCAAGTATCCGGCCCATGCGTTGAAGTTCCTCCCAGTATCACTTTTACCCTACCCCCCCTAACCCGAAACTCTAGACCCCTAAACCCTAAACTCTCAAACCCTAAACCCTCAAACCCTAAACCCTAAAACCCTAAACCCCATAGCAAGGCTTGAGATTTCGGGTTCAGGGGTCTCTGGAGCTTAAAAAAAAAATTGGATTTAGGCTTTAGGGTTTCATGACCACTGAAAGGCTCACGCAACACAAAAGCACAAACACAACCCCCGGAGCCAGTGAAAAATCCAAAGCCCCCGAAACCAAATATGAGCCTGTATAAGTATGAACCTCATCCTGCTAGAACCCCTAGGTTTTGGGTTTAGGATTTATATATTGTCTTTAAGTTTTGCATGTACATTCAACCCTAAACCAAAAAATCCAAATAAGCCCCGAGCCCTAAACGCGAAACTGTTTACATCCCATGCCTCCAGCTCAACATCAAACACCCAGTAAACCCTGAAACAAAAAATGCCAGCTCTTTTGGAGAAACTTCTCCGCTCTGACTTGCAACCTGCCAGACTCTGAGACCGGCAGTCAAAGAAAGCGAGAAGCCCTAAACCCTACACGATTATTTAGGGTTTAGGGTTTAAGGTTTAGGGTTCAGGGCCCTAAACCCTGTTTGAAGTATGGGTCCCTAATATGGGCCTTTGATATTAGAGGGGTGGGGAGGCGTGCTATTACGGGCAGGGGATTACTAACCGAGGATTGAATTCTATACTATTTTTCATATGCGTCTAGGGTTTAGGGTTTAGGGTTTAGGGTTAAGGGTGTAGGGTTCAGGGATTAGGGTTTAGGGTGAAGGGTTTAGGGTTAAGGCTTGAGGGAGTACTTGCTTAGGGCTTAAAGGGTAGACCTAGGCAAGTCGTGTAAACTTTCTGACCTGGGGCACAGTATGACTTCACTTGATAGCACCCTATGGCCAGGATACACTTAGGGTTAAGGGTGAAGGGCTTAGGATATAGGATTAAGGGTGTAGGGTTAAAGGTTTAGTGTTGGTAGCCACACGAGGCACTCTGGACAAATGGATCGGGGTATGGGTCTCAGGTTCAGATGGCTGTACTCCCCCCAATCCTATTACATTCCTTGAGCAAATATTCGTAGGGTTTCTACTATACAGCCAGCACAAAAAGTCCTATAATGGAAAGATAACCCACAAGAAGTCCTAGAGGCTCATGCTCCCAATAAAAACCCTTAGGAAATAGAAGATCGTACCTCAACACCTACAGATGATTTAGAAGCCTCTCGCGCGGTAAACGATAACATAGCTGCGGCAGGGTCCCCCCCCTGAGAAGGCTTAGGATTAACCCCCTCAAGCCGACGCGGAACGTCATAGAACCCCCAAAGGGCCCTGTTGCAGGTTCCTGGTCTGCTTGGGTGGCGTGTAGGATCGAAACCGTAAACCTTAAAGCCTAAACCTCTACTTTGAACCCTTCGGAACACCCTCGCTCCCCGATGGAGCCCACATATCTTAGGAGACTTATTTGATGGAAGGGGATGGGCGCTGCTCCATCACACCGATGGGAAGCTGTTAAATCGAAGTGTAGAGTTGAAACGGTCTGGACTAAGGGTCATTGTGGTTCAAAGGTGAGGATATTGCATTATGGGTTTTTTTTTGCGGTGTATATGGGGGAGGCACCCGCTTCTTGGGAACTCATCAATCCATGCCAAGAAGTATACCCCCAAAACCCTGAACCCTACAACCTAAAACCTCGACCCTAAACCCTGAACCCTAATCCCCAAACCCTAACACAAACAGGGGAATGTCTCAAGGCTTAGGCTTTACTTTCTGGGTTGACACAACCACCGAAGAACTTGGTTATGCACCAACCACCCGGTAGTCAGTAGAGTTCTTACTGCTTAGTGGTACTTTAAAGGAGGGGTGGAACTACTATAGTATGTCGGGGATGTATAGGGATAATGGAAAAGAAAATGGAAGCTACTAGATTAGAATGGGGTAGATATATTAGGGTTTAGGGTTTAGTTTATATGAGCTATAATCTACACTCCTAGTATCCCTCTTAATAACTCCTATATTGCTCCCCTACATAATCCCCTGCATCACCCCCTTTAAGTAGTTAAGGCCCTAAACCCTGCTAAGCCCCAAACCCTATAAACCCACCTTTAAGGAGTTTAGACCCTGAACCCCCAAACCCTATATAACCTCACTTAAGGCGTTTAGGCTATGGCTCCTATAGGAACTTCGGATTGCAACTCAGCACGGGCTCTTGAATGGCAAATGGAAATACTCATTCCTCGGTTCCCTTGCGCCACAGGAGTTTAGAGTTTAGGGTTTAGGGTTGGGACAAGACATCCCAGCTTTCAGGGGGCTCAAAAGGTAGGTGGGTTAAAGGATCTCTAGTACATACTCTACTATATCAGGGCTTATTTCCTTTATCCCACCTTCCTTTACCCCACCCCTTGAAGAAGAGGCTGGGATGGTAATACCAGTATTAGAGAGAACACCTACAGCCGTTTGGTTTAGGGTTTCGGGGTTTAGGAGTTTAGGATTCAGGGTTCAGGGTGTAGGCTACTCATAACGATACCAGCAAGAAAACGATTTGTAATTCTCTTCGCCTTCTGTGGACGGGTGGGAGCCCATCATAAACGGCTGGAACTCGGCAGGCGTTCGTAAGCTTGGGCTCTCGTCACCATACCTCATACAACGCTCCGGCGTGAATCCTTTTTGGGCTTCCATTTAAGCTTTGTGTGGATTGTATCTTTCTGCACATCACTGCTCAAAGTTTTGGGGGTGGTAGCTGGTTCCTTCGAGATGCTCTCCAACATACACATATGACATTCGGGGAATAGGAGCAAAGGATATTGCTCCACTTCAGAAGGCGCCGGTGTTTAAGGCGGGTGGGGGTGAGCGTATGCAGGTATTGTCCTGACGAACAAAGGGCAAGCTAGTAGTAGCCAACAACGGATCTGCACAAGCCATATAACAACACAAGTTAACCCCAATAGTGGTCCCACTTACCATCCAGCAATGATATGCTCCCACCCGCGTAATCATAAATAGCCTACTTCAAGGCTGTTGATATGTTGGGTACCCCAACAGGCAGAATTACTATCCTATTGTGGTCACGTGATAGTTCTGGGGTCCTGTGTTTCGGGGCTCGGGTTACCTAAACACTCGTATTTTGGGAGGAACCCGCAACAGGACTCATTGAAAGTCCTATGTATCCTTTTTCTATCCGGAGCCTGGTAGAAGGCATTGCAAATCTCCATGGGTCTTATCCGCTTATCCCCAAAACGCACAGCAGGTTCTAGGTGTAGTTGTCTAGGGACTGCTGGGCAATCATATTATCACATATTCACTAAACCATCTTCTAGATTTTGCAGGGGTGTCTGGGAGAAGGCTGCGTGGGCGCCGCTGGAAATCCTCATAATGGCCCAAGGAAGATGGTCAAACAAACCCTGCTTCGACCCTTGGCCCTTGCGAAGGTCGATCGCCGACTTCGTGTCCATGACGATAAATTTGGGGTGGCGCTTTCTTGAGAAAGGCGTCACCCCACACTCCTACGATTGAGCATCACAACAGGCACCGCAATCAAATATGAAATCAGATCCCGAAAGCCTGGTCCCGAGGAAATTCTGAGATTGCTGCGGATGTATATGGGTTGTTCTCAAAGTTATGGGCACCTTTTTGTCATAGACTATATCACTGCACCTAATATTTAGGGGTGATGTATATGAGCCATGGTCTAAACTCCTAGTAACATCCCCCTTAATAACCCTTGTAGTAATCCCTATATGACCCCCCTTGAAGGAGTTAAGACTCCTACACAACCCCCCCTTTACGGGGTTAAGACTATAGCTCATATGAAGAGTGGATGTCTAGAGACCTTAAAACCCAAACCTTAGAATCGGGGCTACGCGCCTCGCATGGGACATGAGGGTGCCTGGTCTCCGGGCAAACGCGGATTTCAGGAGCAAAAGGGTCTGAATTTAGCTTTCTTGTTTAGGGTTCAGGTCCTAATTGAAATCCTATACTTAAGTTTTCTCGTGGTATCAAGTTGCAGGAAACATGTAAAAAGCTGAGGTTAACCATTGTGCATTGCATCTCCTCATGTTGAGAAGGTTCTGAGAAGCCTACCTAGGAGCGCTACCTAAGGGAAACACTGGAAACACTACAAGGATAGCTGTTGCATGTTGTTTTTATGTGCAATCACCCTCGAAACAACTCCTCCTGCTCCGCCCACACATGACTCGAGCTGTACTTGCCATACCGCATTTCTTTGAATCCCGAACCAATTACCTTCTTTGGCCATTTCACAACCTTAGCTGGCTCTGGCACTCAGTGCCAGTTATAGGGGAAGACCATCTGAGTAGTTTCCAAAATCAGGGGTACCTGTTTGGGGGTCCCTATACTACACTATTCTGGGCTTTATGTTGGGGTACCCATACTTTGGGAAACTACCATCTTCCCCTCCGGCAGATGTTGTGAAGCGGTGTGCTGGGTGCAGTTGTGAAAGCGCTCCTCCTACTCAGCTATTGCTTCAGAACCAGGAGTTTAGGGTTCAGGGTTGAGGGTTTACTCCACCCCTGCCCTGATATTGACCTATATAGAGGAATATCGGGATTTCTATAAATCGGGGGCCCGGTGTGGACGTGAATATGCTATAGTCTGCAAGGTGGCGGGAGCACCCAATCTGCAGCAGAGCTGCTCGACACCCGAAACTCTAAACCTCTAACCTCTAAACACCCAAACCCCTAAACCTCAAGCCACGAAAGCCCCTAAACCTCTAAACCCCCAACACCCTTTAAGCCCTAGACCCCAAACCAAGCTTACCCCCTAAAACCCTAAGCCTTCCAAGCCCCTACACTCAAAACCGCATACCCTAAACCCTAAATCCCTAAACCCTTCTCTCAGTACCTTCATCTGCATCGCGCTCCCCGAGTTCGAGGGTTACAGTGTAGGCCTTGACATCGTCTGGATTGAGGGTTTAGGGTTCATAGGGTTCAGGGTTGAGGGTTTTTAGGGTTCAGGGATTCTAGGGTTCAGGGTTTCTAGGGTTAGGGGTTTAGCATTTAGGGCTTATTAAGGAGCTGAAAGTACGTTACCAAGATAAGGAAGTCCTGTGGTTGGCAATAATATCCGCATCATGGCAGCCGATTTTAAGCTCCTGAGCAGCAACACAATCTTTTAGGTAAGTGGCCCTACAGGTTTCGGGTATGTGCAGGGGAATTTGTGCTCATAGCAGAAATTCAAAATCAAAGGATGTTCAGCTTTGCTGATCTCCTGTTAAGGTTTGTGGGTTTAGGGGTTTTGTGAGCATAATGCATGAGGGAAACGTGAATGGCATCAACGGCTGAGAAGTCTCAACCCCCGGCATCGCTTTCTTGTCTGTGCGGTGCCTCGTGTAGATGGCAGTAAACCCTGAACCCTAAACCCTAAGCCCAAGCTACAAATTCTCTGAATTGGCAGCAGAACCAGATTCTGGCGACTCACTCTGATCTCAAACTCAATTTAAAAAAGGGGTTTGGGTTGCTCCAGCTCCGAAAACTGGGACCTAGAACCCTAATGATCGTAGCCGGTGGATACTTAAAATACAGCCTCTGCCCTGCCCGAAAAAGATCAAAGTTCCCTCTACTCTTCCCAACTAGAACCAGCAAATCCTTAAACACCCTAAACCCTGTCTAAGCCCTGTATACTACAGTGGCTTCCATCTTCTTTTCCACTCCCCCAAATGGGCTCCTAACTTCGCCCTGGTTTCCTGGGTTCACAGCTGGTGAATGCCACACTTCGTGTACCTACACCGAAAGCCAGCAGACGTTAAACCCTAAACCCTTAAATCGGGGCTAAAAGGGGGTTTAGGGTTTTAGGCTTTAGGTTTTTAGTGGTTTTAGGGTTTAGGGTTCCCTTTTTGAGGAATCCCCATGAAGGATTGTTGTGCAATTTTGGGCTCCACATTGGAGCCACCCGTCTTTGCAAGCCCGTAGATCTGAAAAACAGGAAGTCCCCAAAGCTTACAGTTGCTGTAGCACATTCTGAGGCCTCGGACATACCTTTAGGCCTGAGATTGTAGTGTTGTTGGTCTAAGTGGTAGTCGTAGATGGGGGGACCTCAATATAGACCTCGAAAATACTGTGATCCTTGTTCTGGGACCCCCCAAAAAAGGCGCTTAGTTCCCGGAAACCACCAAAGTCTTCGAAATCCACTCTACACCAAACCGCGGGCCTTTTTTTGCCAGAAGCTCACAACTAGACTCTCCGATCTAAGCCCGATCTGAGCCAAAAAGAAACCTGAAAACCAAACCCCCCAAAGCGTGCCCTGAAAAGCTTAACCCTTAGCCCTAAACCCTAAGCCCGAAATCCGTGGCCCAAATATACTTCCCTGATCTGAAGCCACATAGGCTCTAGGCTAAACCCCTGGTATCTCCCATATAACCCCTATAGTGCTCCCCTATGTAGTCCCCTATCTAACCTTCTTTTCAGTCGCTACAGCCCTGAACCAGGGATGGTCCCTTCGCGGTAGAACTTTGAGACCCCCCAAAACCCCCAAACCTAAACCTTTGAGCCCTTTACTCCTTCAGTCCTGAGCCCGTAACTCTAAGCCCAAACCCTAAATCCCTTGACCCCAAGCCCTAAACCCTAAAACCCTGACCCTAAGCTCAAAAAGCTAACGCAGAGCCCTGGATGAGGAAAGGGACTGGGGTTTAGGGTTTAGGGAGCCCTAGATTAAATAGTTTAGGGATTTGGGCTAAGGGTTTTGGGGATTTGGGGGTGGGGTACTATGAAGACCACTGTCCTTTTAAAACGGGCCTACGAAGGGGGTTGAATGTTAGCAAAATTCGTCACAAGGCCCCCGCAACGCTGGCTGAGCTGACTGGCGGGCTGTTTGGCGTGACTTCGCAGAATCAGACCTTCACGGCGCCTAGTCCCCCTGTAGATAGAATATGGAGTGCATTGGCGTCTTACTACGCTTTTGGTGCGTTCTACATTTTATCTACTTAAAGGGAAACCCCAAACCCTAAACCCTGAACCCTATGGACTACAAGGTTTAGGGTTTGCATGGCTTACTTACTGGTGGTCAGTAGGGAATGAGGCAAGTGCGGGTTCAAGGGATCACCAAAAAAATGCAGGGACCACTATAGGGATGCATTTCTCCAGTCTAAACCCCAAAACCCTAAACCCTAAACCATGAACCTTAACCCCTGAATCCCAAACCTTAAACCCTATGCTTTAACCTTTGGTGGGATTGAGTTCGAAGTTTCACTGCTTGATCTTGATGGCTTCTAGCTGAGACCCTTTCTCTTGGCAGATCGGCGCCGGGATGCAAGTCAAAACTTGCACCGTAAGGAAGGTTGGGTGGGCCCTTTCGGATGCAGAGGTAGGTAGGAATTCTTGAAGAACTATCATGGCATGCTCTACATCATATGTATAGGGATTTTTTGGAAAATGTTCACATAGCTGTCTTACCTCACGGCCTGTCGAAACTTAGGGAAACTAACATTCGCAGGTAATACCGATTGAACCAACTTTTGCGTGGCAATTGGCTGTCGCGCCCTTTCCACGACAAAACCTTGCCATGTCTGCAAAACGCCTGGACTTGTGTTGCGTGTAGAGCCCTCTGAGTGGCCCTGCTTAACAACATTACTCCCAAGCTTAAACACCTGAAACGCAAGCGTGGCGCATGGTGGAGCATGCAGCTCGCAAATCCTCCACCTGATGGTACAGCTCCTGCAATCGCCAGCGGGAGTTGGGATTTCGCCGAATGAGGCTACCCTTGAGGCTTCTTGGGAAGCCAGTTTGAGGATTACGGGGCCCCTGGGAGAGATGAGGAATGCAACGGGGATTATGATGTCTCCCTCATCAAGACATCCGAACTCCCCCGCACCTCCATCAAGTATTACGAATCTGGTCCTGAAGGTCCCCATGTTAAGAGCGTGCTGGAAGAATTTCTCGCCCAATCCCCTACTATCAGGACCACACGCCCTTGACGTGATCAGCACTATGCGGATTGTGGTTGTGGCGTTTAACAGGTCTCTTTAACTGATGTCATATCTTCTGGGGCTTAGGGACGAATTTGAGGACCATTGCTGGGCTTAAGAAGAATGACCTCACCCTAAGTGGTACTTTTTCCAAATGTTCCGAAAAATGTTTGCTTCGGCGGCGGCGATCGCAGTGGTGGTGGGTGCTTGGGGCGAAAGGGTTTGCGTAGCAGCGGCGGCGGTGGCAGAAATGTTTACGGACAGGGAAGCGGTCGTGGCGGCATGTCAATGCCTGGACTGCCATGATAATCTAGCTAAACACTAAACCCTATACTATAGTTGTTTCCATTTCTTGTCCATTATTCCCTATATAGCCCTAGTATAACCCAAATACAAACCCAATACATCCTCTATATAAGAGCATGGGGCTGTGATTGGAAGAAGCTCGGGAGTCATCCATGCAGCCATGACCCCGGAGAGCCCAATATAGCTTAAGTAAGGAATTCACCTTAGATGATAATGGGATCCTTGATGTGATTTAGGGTATATTCCTCCCTAAACCCTAAGCCCTTAATTAAGCTATTTTGGGGCTCCCTGGGATCAACAAGCAAAATACCCGTTGTTTGGGTGAAGTCCCTGCAACGGCGCCGGAAATGTAAGGTTGGAACTATGGGCCCCTAGTATGGGCCTCTTACCCTTGGGGTCCTTATATACCTTTTCTATACGCTATAAAGCACTATAAACCACATCAAAGGCCCATAGGTAGAACCTTAGAAGAAATGGCATCTTCAGCTGCGCTACCACACGTCAGACCTGCAATCTATTGTCTCTAAATGGATGTTGGGTTACAGTGTCTCTGGATTTGTATTGAGTACTTGTACTGCTAAGGGATTCTAGAAATTTTGTCGGACATTGAGTAAAGGGTAGGCGTGCAAGGGTCAACAAGCTTGAGTGGGGTCTGTCGTTGTGTTGGAAAGGCCCATCAAACCCCCTCGAACTCGGAAAAGCTTCTGCGAGGTAGGTTTCTCTGGGCGCAAATCCCAGGCTAGTTCAAAGCATGGTGACGCCAACCCCAACCCCCAAACCTGCATCCTGAACGCTAAACCCGGTGAGGAATGCTTCCTCCATGATGAAGGTCTGACGCTTGATTGCTGCGTACCTGAGGAGATCGGCTCCCAGCGTGCAAAACTCAAGGTTCCGGGCTTCGGGCGTAGAAATTTAGGGCTTGGTGTTTGACATAGGTGTAGGTTCGGGTTCAGGGTTTAGGGTTTGAAATTTGTAGGTTGGGGGTTCAGGCCTCGAAAAAACTCGACCCCAGGCGCTTCAAATCCCCAGGTGAGCACCCTTACCCCTAAACCCCACACCCTACACCGTAAATACCCTAAGCCCTACACCCTAAAACCTAAAACCCTAAAGTTGTCCTCTTCGCAAAATTAAACAGGGTTTTAGGGTTTTGGGATCTAGGGTTTAGGGTTTCCCTGCTCTTAAAGAATGGAATTCTGCAGGGCCAAATTCCCAGAGTGGATCTTCCCGCCTGGATGGGCAAACCCTCATCCAACCCTAAACCCTTACGGGCTCTGCCTATGCCGCGGTGAACCTTTCAGACCTAAGACTCTGAGTCCAAATGCCTAAGTTAGGTCGGGCTTAGGGTTTAGGGATAGGAGCTGAGAGTTTAGGATCTAGGCTACCTACATGAAGTTGCAGAGAAATGGGCACAAAGAACCTGTGTAGGCACCACCTGGAGCTTCCAGAACCTGTTTAAGAATAGGTAGCTCTCAAGGAACCGGGCTTTAGGCATTTTGTCCAAAAAATGGGTCTCGCGCTTGAAGCTGGGTTTTCAAATTTGTCGCCCGCCTGAAACCCATAAACGACCGTACGAAACCTATAAAACCCCGTACGAACCCGTAAAAGCCCGTCGTGGAAAAGCGGGTCTCTTCCTACCTTCCGAAAACCAGGTTTTCTTTTGGAAAGCCGGACTTTAAAGCGGGACCCAATTTAAAGCAGATTTTGGTGGGTGTAGGCAGTTGATATACTGTTCAGGCACTGGGACCCTTCAAAGCCCCAAACCCCCAAACCCTAAATCCTGCAAGGCCCCTAAGATGCACGGGGGCACGTCCTCTCCACGTCGATTCGCAGCGCGTTTCCCTTCAAGCGGAGCCCCTGTGATACGAACTCCTGGACAAGCAAAATTTGGGGAGGGGATTTCACCCCAACCCTAGCACAAGTGCCTGCGACCCTCGTATCGTTTCTTGCAGGGGCGGAGATTACCAAGGCGCCCGTACTACGAATGCCTACAATGGATCAAGGCAAGCCCCTTCGTTACTGTAACTAAATGAGCTCCAGTCTAAACTCCTGGTATCCCCCTGAGTAACCCCTATAGTAGTCCTCTATATAATCCCTTTATATCAAGTAGTTTAGACTATAGCTCAAATACTGTTGCATGAAAGGCCCTCCTGTTTCTGGATGAAAAGTCCGGAGTGTAGAGTTGAAACTATACTGTTCTGTTAATGCTAGAACAACCGCTGTACCCTAAACCCCAAACCCACTCTAAGCCCTGAACCCTAAGCCCTCCTAAACCCTAAACCCTGAACCCTGAACCCTCAACCCTGAACCCTTAACCCGAGACTCCAAAGTTGGACGTGGGGATACAGTTTCGAGTTTCAGGCTGCGGGCTCGCAGCTCTCCTCTTATAGGCTGAGTGTTTCAGGATCTATTGCAGAGCTTAGGGTTGAGGGTTCAGGCTTTAGGGTTTTAGGGTTTAGGGTGCCCTGAATACGCCTAAACCCTAATCCAGATATCCTCAAAAGGGAAACTTGTGAACTGGAACTTGGATGAGCAAATTTCCCAACTGAGTACCCATATCGCAGCTGCCCAAACTTCCTGCGCCCACGAGCAGGTTGGGAACGCATAGGACTCACAAGGGAAAAGTGTGGGTGCCTTGAAGGATACCAAAGGGTTAATAAGTATAAGCTCCCATGTAGAGCCAGTTTAAGGTTTTAGGTTTATAGTCCGCCTTAAGTAGATAGAATATGGGGGTATATGGGGATCTTTTTATAGTATACCCAAAGCCATATTCTATCTACTTAAGGGGGACTATAAGGTTTAGGGTTCAGCGTGCCCAGGCAGCTACTGCTTAATCCACATCTGACGAATCCTAGTTCACAAAACTTCGTCCTCGTGGTAAGAACAATGATGCGTGGCAAAGCCTCAGTCAGTCCGGCCCAGAACCTGAACCAAACAAAACAGCATCCAACCCACAACCCCTTCTCCCATAAATCAACCAAACAAGCCGTAACCCCTCGTCCGCATACCCAACTCAACGCTAATCTCTCATGCCCAGAGCGCCCAACTGCGAATACGTCTTAATGACAGAATACATGCTGCATAGAGAAACAGATGGCCCCAAAAACGCTAGAGAATCCTAATTCTGGGGACCCCAAAATGCTATCTCTCATTTTGGGAAACCTCATTTCAGGTCAGTCCTTAATTTTGAATTGTTGGGCTCCCTGGGGGGAAGCCGTCCCCGTAACTCTAAGCCCTAAAGCATAAACCCCAACTACGGTCCTGCGGCGAGATATCGCCTGTACTGTCCAAGTCGAGGATCTCAAAAATTTTCCACGCTTTGTCCTCTCGCCAGATTTAACGGTTTAGGATTGAGGGATTTGGGTGGTTTTTGGGGATTTGTGGTTTAGCGCGCGAGAAGTGATCGACATCCTTGGCAACTGTGGATCCGTTGGGGAAGGGGGCGCTGATGCCCTAGCTTTCCAGAGAGCATTCTGAATATAAGATACTATTGCATGCTAGGCAGGAAGACGGAATTTTTGGGTGATGGGATGTATGTTTTGTTGTGGGTTTAGCTGAGTAGCCTTTTATTGGATCATTGAACCAAGTACGCGCGGGTTCCTCATATTCTGCCTGTCGAATACCACACAAAAAGGATGACACAATCTTTCTCTATGTTGGGGCCTTCGGGCTCCCCCCCCCCAAAAAAACAACAACTACTCAGCTTGTAACCCTAAGCTTACTCCACGCGACTTAAGGTCAAACAAGGTCTTACCTGGACCCCAACAGTAGGAAAAATGATAGACCAAAACCCCTAAATGTAGCCAAATAAAAATTATTCAACACACTTTTGGGGGTTCACGGCTTAGGGGAGAGGAGGGGGCTTGTTCACGAGGAACGGCGCCTGGAGACTCTTGGGGAGCCTTTTGGAGTATTAGGGGTTTAGGGTTTAGGGTTTTATGGTTTAAGGTTTAGGGTTTAGGGTTTAGGGCAGGGGTCCTCAAGCCTGCCAGGATGCCTACGCAATTGAGCCATTCCCGCTTCGCGACCTAAGAATCAACCCTAAGCCCTCCTCTCGGGATCCTACACCCTAAATCTGGATCATGGAGGCTTTAAGGCCCGCCACTCAATACTTTCAAACCCAAGACATCGCGAATCCCCCACTCGCAACCCTAAGCACTCTAGCCCTCAAGAGTTGAGGGTTAAGGTTCAGGGCGCAACTTAGGGTTTAGGGTCAAGGGTTCAACTCTAACCCCCCTTGACCCCAAGCCCTAACTAAAGCCTAGACTGTGTAACAACAACGCGGACGATTGGTACTGAGCCTTGGCATTGCAACAGCAATTTGTTATGCCCTTAGGGTGTAGAGTGCAGGGGCTGGGGCTTGCGTCTCCAGGGTGAAAAGTCTGGGGTTGAAAAGCAGCTCATCGGAAAGGCAGCCTTCAGGTGCAACAGCTTGAGGAATCCAAAAACGTCATATTGCGGCGTGTACCCTGGATAAGAGGGAGATGGACCAATTTGCGTTCACGCGAAATGCAGGGCCCGGACCAACGGCCAGCTAGTCATAGACGTCCAGGAAGTTGTCGATGAAATTGCGGGCATCATCGGCCATGGTGCAGGGACATGGTAACAGCATATGTTTTGGCTCAAAGTATCCGCCGGAATGCCAAGGGCCCTGCGCAGCAAGTGACATGACGGGCCAATACACGGCAATTGCGAAGCATGGCACCGAGGAAGCTGGGCAGCTGGTATGAGCGCAGAGATTTTTGATGAGCTTTGAGGGCGGCTAAAACCGCAAGGGCAGAAATAACTGTCGTAAGAAGCAATCCTCGCTTTCAGCCCGGGCCATCGTATCATCATAGCTTCATGTTATCACTTCGTAATATCATCATGCTGTCATATGCTCACTTCATCACATCATCCTGTGATCGTATCATCTTATCATCCTATGATCATATCATACTATCATCTTATCATCCCATCATCCTCTCATCACCTCGACATATCATAACATCATTATATAATGCTGATTTGGGCAGCCCGTTGTAGGCACAGGCGGGTTAAGAAGGCAGATCCTATTTCAAATCTTGACTTGTCTCATCCTGTCAGCCTATCATCACATCACCACCACATCATCACATTATCCCATCATCACATCATCGTAACATCAAAACATAATATCATTATATCACTGTACCATCATATCAACGTATCATCATATCAACGTATCTTCATACAAGCAGATCATCATATCATCATACCATCACATCATCGTGTTATCCTCTCATCTTTTCTTCATTTCACCCTCTCACCCTATCATCCTATCATCCTGCCATCCTATCATCCTAGAATCGTATCATCCTGTCGTCCTTTGAACAGATCATCATGTCACCATATCATCATGAAATCATATCACCATCGCATCATATCAGCATTTCATCAGCTCACCCCATCATCATATTATCCTCATTTCATCACATCATCCTGTCATGCTACTTGTTTGGGGAGTCCCTATTATGCTTGGGACGAGGTCAAGGAGTCGCCCTTTCCTCCCCTGAAGCCTCCATCCTTTGAGGAAGCCCAACTTCTTGAAAAAAGACTGCTTTAGGGCTTAGGGTTCGGGTTTAGGGTTTAGGATAGTTTAGGGTTTAGGGATTATGGTTTAATCGGGTTAGGCAGGACACGCACGCATCAACAACCCGGTGTCCTCGTCAATGCCCATGGAACCTAGACTGCTCTGATAGAAACCAGTTCACGAGGCTTAGAGCGGCTAGCCAGTTGCAAGTCTAGAGCGTTAGCTTGTGGGGTTTCGTGCAGTCAAAGAGTCATCAAAAGAGATGAGTGAGATCACGCTCTCCCAAACTAACATGGAACCTGAACAGAGGCTCGTCATGGACTACCAAACTTTCAGCTCGGGACATATGGGCAGGCGCAGGTATATCTTGTCTACTTTCCGTGGCAATTTCACCTCCGCCGCATCCTCCCCTGGCACCCAACCAGAAAACTGCAACAACTCTCTGATCACCTGCCCAATCCTTCTGCACAGTGGATATTTTCAAGAAGCACCTCAACAACATTTGCACTCCCTGAACCCTAGACCTGCACAAACTTTTGAGGGAACGGAAGCCATCCTGTAAACCCAGCACCTTCAGCCCCAAAATTTGCTGGTTGGGCCACATCCCCTCTCAGTGTAATCGTCCTTTATGTCATTGTAAGTCCTATACAGTTTGCAAGCGTGTCTGCAAGGGCGGAATGACCTAAGCTGCTTTGGGGCTTAGGCTTTAGGGCTCCCGGAGCCCCAATTCCTAAACCCTTAAGTCCCCAATGTAATTCTAATCCATTAGATAACTCCCCTTCTAAGGAATTTAGATGACTACGCATATTACGTTGAAGGAAAGAATCGCAGCCGAGGTACTGAAAAGTGCCTTGGCACGCTGGCCATGAAGGAGGGTTGAGGGCTTAGGGTTTTAAGTTGAGGGTTAAGGGCTTAGGGTTTGGGGTTCAGGGTGTAGGGTTTTAAGTATAGGGTTTAGGGCTTGGGGTTTAAGGTTTACAGCTTATGGTTTAGGGCATAGGTATAGGGCTCAAGGTTTAGGATTGTAAGGTTGAGAGCTTTGGGCTTACATGGTTTAGGGCTCCCGGTTTAGGATTGAAAGGTTTGCAGGTTAGGGCCTTGGGTTTAGGGTTGAGGGCTTGGGATGGAGAGGTTAGGGCTTAGGGCTTATAAAGACCTATAGGTCTTCAAGTTTTAGGTCATGGTGTCTAAGGTTTAGGGTTTAGAGTGTTTACTGTTGGTACAGGTTGCTACTATATGTCCTGCCTGTCCTTCCGTACCTTATACCTTGGGCATGATAGTGTTCCTGTCTCGGGCTTAGGGTTTAAGTATGCAAACGCCATGCAGGACTTGGCGGCCCAAAGACACACCTACTCAGGCCTCTATCCGGGGAAGGGAAGTAAGGGCTAGTGTACTGTAGTATAGTAAGTCATGACGTTATGGGTGTTGCGATGCTTGGGGATGATGGGCTAGGGACAAAAGTGAATTATTAGGGTTTACTTGGAGGTTTAGAGGGGCTTCTTAAGTAGCTTGATTTGGGTTTAGGGTTTAGGGTTTGGGGTTTAGGGTTTAGGGTGAGGAAGTATACTTACTAAAGCCCCCCTGAACCCCCCAAGTGGGGCCTAGAGGGCCCCCTTACCATGCCCCGAAGCCTAGATATAGGCAAACCGAGACGCATGACTTGAAAGTTACTCCAAATCAAGCGGAAGGAAAATGGGGACACATTAAAAGAGGGTTATAGGGGTAATATCGGGGTTGCATAGGGATAATGGAAAAGGAAATGGAAGCTACCAATTAGGGTTTAGGGTTTCCCCAACTAAGGGTATTATAGAGGGCCACTGTTAGAGATTCTGCCAGGGAAATTTTGAGAAACACGGCAAATCTTTCAACAGCAGCAGCCTTACCCTACTCGGAGCTCATAGACATGATTCAGGGTTTGATTTAGAAGTCATTTGGCGGTGTTTGCTGGGGCTTTTCTCGGAAAGTACCCTAAACCCTTTAAACCATATATGTGAGTATACGGCCCTGGTCACGGATCATACGGTAGCGGTGATGAGCAAGCTTGCATTTTCCTACGTACATGGTTCAAGTGTGTGGCTCGGAGCTTTGGGCTTAGGGTTCAATATACTTCACATCTGCCCACCTCTCTGCGCATTCTGAGGACACTTTGCTTGGGAAGTGACACGCAAAAATCTGTAGCTTTTTCCGAGCGGCTCGTGTCTACGGTGCCAGGCAAACCCTAAACCCTGAACCCAAACTCTAAATCGCGGATGACGCTCTCCTGAAACATGTTTGCATTGCCGGAGGTGGACCTTTCTGTAGAGAACTTCGAGCCCCAAGATCCTCAGCCCACGACACCCTAGACTCAAGGCCTGAAGCTTAAACCCTAGACCCCTAAACCCTAAATCCTAAACCCTAACCCTTAAACCCTTAAACCCTAAACCGTAAATCCTATACCCTAAATCCTAAACCCAAAGCACCCTAAATCCCTTGACCGCTTTCGAGCCTGCTCTCCTAACCAGTTGCAACTACCCGTTTGGAGCGGTGGTTATTTAGGGGATTTTATAGGGGACTACTACAGGAGGTATTAAGGGGGATACTAGGAGTTTAGACTATATCTCACATGGGGCTGTTTGCTGAAGGTCACAAGAACCCAGGGTTTACAGGGTTTAGGGTTCAGGCTTTATGGCTGAGGGTTTAGGGATTAAGGTTTAGGTTTTAGGGTGTAAGGTTTAGGGTTTAAGGTTGCGCAAGGGAGAAATAGAATGTATAGGGTTTAGGGTATATTCCCTCCTGCCACGAGCTAGCATGGAAACCTAGTAGAGCCCCTTCTTGGGTGCAGGCTTGTCTGCGGGAGGGGCTTGTCTGCATACGGCCCACTGCCCACAGACCATAGCCCCTCAAGATTGAAATGGTAGAAATCTGATACCCCCAGCAAAGGGTCCTATCTCTCTGGCTGTTATAGCGCGGGAGGTACAGTACGCCATGGAGATATAAGCCCTTAAGATTGGCCCCTTGATTTTTGTAAAAAGGTTTGCCAAGGACGCTTTAGGGTGCGCAGACAGTATATATGTACTGTATACATATATGAGCTACTGTCTAAACTCCTAGTATCCCCCTTTATAACCCCTTTAGTAGTCCCCTATATAATCCCCTATATAACCCCCTTTAAGGAGTTTAGACTATAGCTCAATATATATGTATACTAAACCGACCCTGGGGCTGAGGGCCTAAAACTGTGTGGCCCATACTAGCGCCCGCGTTCAACGTTAGATAAGCAATCTACCTATATCCCTAAACCCCTATAATTACCCCTAAACCCCTATATCCCAAAACCCCTATACCCCTAAACCCAAAGCCCTAAACCCCTGAACCCTAAACCCTTCTGAATAACAGCTTAGGTGCCTCAATTCGAGGATCAGCAAAGCGTTCCTGGCCAAGGCTTGGTTGGGTCCAGGGCTTTGGGTTTAAGGGTTTAAGGGTTTGGGATTTAAGGGTTTAAGGGTTTAAGGTTTAAGGGTTTAAGGGTTAAAGGGTTAAAGGTTAAAAGGTTTAGGGTTTAAGGGTTTAGGGTTTAAGGGTTTAGGGTTTAAGGATTTAAGGGTTTAGGGTTTAAAGGTTTAGGGTTTAAGGATTAAGGGCTTAGGGTTTAGGGGGCAGGAAATGTGGGACGATGCCAAACAATCAGAGCTTGTCTTAGGGGTCGGCGTGTGGTAGGACCCTGGGAGGGGATCACAACTTCGACAACCCTCTCACACAAATGATTCTCAAATCTGTGTGCTCTTTTCGGAAACCAATGTTAAGTGAAATGCAACACCTCAGATCGGAAACAACCCGGACCTAACTTAGCCCACATCCGCCTGGGAGCCCTGTTTACGGGTTTGAAAGCTCCCATTTGAGGTTCAGGCTTAGGCGCAATAGTTTGCAGGCTTGTTCACCTTGTTTCTACGCGGCATCTCTAGCTACTGCTCCGTGCTCGTGCGCGGGGCTTGCGCAGAGGTTATGATCCAAGGGGTGCTTAAAGTAGTGGCTAGTTGATCGGGTCATACATGGGGAGGTTCATCTGTATGTAAATCCACCTAAAACCCCCTAATCCCCCCTGAGCCTCTGAGTATGTGTCCTTCTGCAGGCCGCCCTTCAGGCCGAGGTTTGCTAAGTGTGAAGTAGCAAAATAAAGGTCCAAACTGCAAGAACATCTGAATGCAACCCTAATCATCACAGGACTTTGAAGCGCTTTGTGAGGTGCACGCAGGGGCCCACCTGCCCAGATCAAACCCCAATTGCAATGTGAACTGTCTTTCACCTTGCCTTGTCAACCCGAAACCTGAACCCTAAATCTGAACCTCTTACAACCAGAACAGAAAAATTCAAAACGAGAGACTCTGAATCTACTGTGGATGGCGGTCATCTTGCAACGTCTCATATTAGTTCATGCACGAGAAGCTACAGCCTGTTGGGGAGACTTTGGGTCCTAAGTGTTGCAAGATTTCCTCCATCTATCGCAGAAGCATCTTCTGTGCAGCCTCGAACTCAACAATGCTGATCCTCCCATCCTGACAGTCAAGCACTTGAAGCCTGTGCCTTAGGGTCGAGGACAAAGCCTACACCCTTCAACCCTTATCCCTAAACCCTGAACCTAAACCCTGAACCCTAAACCCGAAACCCTAAACCCTAATCCCTACACCCTAAACCCTAGGCTTCGGGCACTGAGGGCTAAGGGTTGCCGTCTGATGCTGATGGGATGCAAGCTGGCCCAAAACCTGAATGAAGCCTGAAGCCTTTGGGTTTAGGGGATTTAGGGCTTGGGGTTTAGGGGGTCTAGGGTTCAGGTCTTAGGGTTCAGGGTTTGACGGGTTTAGGGTCCTCAAGCCCTGAAGTACATTTTGAAAGGGTCTACGTGTAGGGGTTCTGGAGCTTTGGACTATTGTGTCAAAAGGAGCTCTCACATAAAGAACAAAGTTATCGCATCACACGCAGAAGCATGTATAGGGGTGTATAAAAAAGGGTCTATAGGGGTTATGTGGGGATATGGAAAAGAATATGGAGGCTACTATTCAGGGTTTAGGCCTAAAGGTTCGGGGATTCAAAGCGCGAAATGCAGCTGCGGAGTTCCCCAAGCAAAAGGTCTACACTGTCTTCTTACAACAGGAGCTCAAGAAGGTTTAGTGTGTACCTACCCAGCTACTAAGAACATGATTGAATACTTGCCTCTGCATGGCTTGACCACTGGCGCTTTGTCAGTACTGCAGTTACTAGTCATGCCTAGAAAGAGCTCTGCGCAGGTTTCGTGGATGTCTCGCCCACTATGATCAACGCCATTGTCGTCATCATCCTCATTGTCGTCATCATCGTCATCAACACCTCCGTCAGCATCATCGCTGTTGTCATCACAGTGACCACCATCACGGGCGAATCACCGGCATCGTCATTATCTTCTTCTTCGACGTCATCAGCAGCATCTTCGCAATGACGAACCCATCCTCGTCCTCATCATCATCATCATCATCGTCGTCATCATCACCATCAGCCTCGTCATAGTAATGGTGTTCGACCACCCCATTATACAGCCAGCACCACACACATCCCAAGCTTCCGTTCTGATGAAAGCAGAACTCATTGTGATACTTGCAGTGGCCCTTACATTATGATGCTTCGAGGGCTTGGCGCTGTCTTTGATCTGACAAGACGATGACTAATAAATGACCAGGGTCCTACTGTCCTTGGAGGATAGCAAGAGTAGCTGCATTTGAAAATTCACCCTTCGCACTGTGATGTCCAAGTGTCTTGGTTGGAGTCCATCGTAGCAAACAACTTCTCCAGGTTCTCCTGGAAGCAGCATAGGGCGCAAATTTGTCACAAGGATGACCTCATAATTTTCTAGTCTCAGGCCCCAAGATCAAGTTTTTGCTGTTCGGAGGAGGACCGGAATCGCTTTTCAACGACCTTAGATACCAAAAGCCAGCTTCAATTCAATTTTGAAATTCATTTGCCGTCGCTTAAATTCCAAAGCCTTCAGGCTCAAGACGATTGTCATCCAGGCGACCAGTAAAACCGATTGGGGTTGGTGGGTGGGGTTTCTTACGGAACGGTTTGTTTGCCGCATACGTGCGGCTTGCATCAAGGGAAGCTAAGCTCCGAAACCCTTTAGGGTTTAGGGCTCAGGGATGGCAAATCCAGCGGAAGGATGATCCTTTGGCTGCTGATGGGGATTGGACTTCTTATCCAAAAGGGTCCACATAGGCAACCCGTGCACAATTGGGGCTTCTTCGTGATATCTAGTTGGAGAGAAGTACGTAACCAGTAGGTCCCCCAAACTAACATGAAACCTCACATAAGTAGGCTCCCGTTTAAGGGACAGCGATCTACAAAGAGTACCTATTAACGTTCCACTGTTAATGAGCCCTAAACCCTGAAGTGTCAGTTTTGCTTAATTCAAATCATTTCTGATCTCGCCAGATTTGAGGCTCAGCATCGGGGTATTCCAGAAAAAATGACAGGAAATGTGGCAGTATCACATTCTTGCTCAGCAATATGAATGTATTGATTAATGCAAAGCGCTTCAGGCGTCAAAGGGCCTCCTACAAATTACTGTGCTGTTGGAAGGGTTCCAACAGAGCTTTGAGTTGAAGCTAAGGAGATTGCATTTGAACAGACCGGACCACCTTGGGACCATATCCATATTCTTCGGGTTTAGGGTTTTTTTGTTTGCAATTACTGTTATTATGATTATTAATTCTATTAGTACCATTTTTGATATATACACATGTACATGAGAACCGCATGCCAAGGGAAATGCATTCGGACAAGAGCAGAGCATGGAACAAGCTTCTTCGCCAACGTGCCCTTTAGATGAATGGGCTGGGGTTTAGGGCTTAGAGTAGAAGAGGGCAAGGATCCAGGGTTTAGAGTTGCAAAGGGCTAGGGGCTCAGAGTTAAGGGTATAATTAAGAGGGCTAGGGCAACTCAGCCCTGAAATTAATACCTCAGGGCCAAAATACGACAAGGTCGTTATAGGGGTTGGGCAACCGATTTACCTTTATCACCGAAACCTAGGGCTTAGGGATCGGGGTACCTCTATCACCGAAATCGTAAACCGCAACAGAACGATTTGCAAATACCCACCAAGCTGGAGCGCTCCGGACAGCAACAACAAATTTTCCTCCACTGTATGTATGCACATATGTTTAGGTGTATGCGTATATGTATATATGTATAGATAGCACGATATTGAGGAAATATTTATGTTTCCTTGGGTGGTGAGAGTTTTCGCTGCTATGAGAGGGATCGGTCCCGATCAACGACCATATCGACAAAGCATTGCTATATTGATGACGTCAGGAGAGCACTGATCATGACCAATTATGTCAATTTGCTAAACCCTAATGCTGACCCGTAAACCCTAAGCCCTAAGCTTTAAAGCCCAAACACAATTGTTCTCGGGACAAGACATGATAGGAATATGCTAGCCCCTTATAATAAGACCCCTTGACAAACAGTTCACGTCAGGAGGAAAGACCCAAGGCTTAGGGTTGAGGATGCAACACACGGGCTTTCATCCCAGAATGCAGATCCATGAAGAATCGAATAACTGGAAAAGGACAAGGGAAGCTTCACCTTCATAAGGGCGCAGAGGGGACAAGGAAGGTAGAAGCCCGCCCAAAAAGCCGATCTTCTTTTGAGGTGCGTTTGAGGTACTCTATCTTATTGGGGGTTGATAGGGAACATGGGAATGTAATCCCTATATATTTCCTGTCCAATATATTCCGTTATTTCCTACTAACCCCCCAGTAAGCTGACTACATTTATACAAGTGATCTGGTAGTCCCCCCAAATAAGGGGACCCCACTATAGACCCCAAAATACTATAATCCTTATTATGGAGACCCCCATAAAGGTACCCCTAATTTTCGGAAACCCCCATCTAGGAACGTGATATTCATAGTTATTCAGGCCGCCACAGTAGGCTTGCAGCGTAAGGCTCCGGGATTCAATTTCAAGGTAGAGAGGGTTAGTAGCTGCGCTTGGTTTGGGGTTTAGGGTTAGGGTGAGGGCTCCTGGAAGGGACTGCGAAAGGGCCTGCAGAACTTGAACTTCTGGATGTGCTCATACTGATATTAGACACTCCCCCGCACGTAGCATTGAAGGTGTTCTCCAACACATAGGTCTCTGAATATTTGCTGCTAGAGGTGGGGGCTGCTCAATATTGCTATCAAGGGATTAAAAGAACTTTGTTTCGCATCAAGTGTCACTAACAAAAACTGCCAGTCACCGTAACCTGTAGAAGGGATCTGTAAGATTCCTGCATAAGATTACTCATCGCGACCAACACCCAAAGCTTGAACTCCTTTCTAAGAACCAACCTTCAATCCGCAGACTATAAACTCCAAGCCCCTTGAATCCCTTACCACAGAAGTGTACATAACTGTCACTGTGATTTTGAAGTCTATTTGAGGTATCTTCTTATACTATAACCCTACAAGGAACCCTAGCCCCCAGTGGGGAATATCTGATGCTTCTGCAGTAGACCCTTCACCCAAAATAGTTTTTTCCATTTTCTGTTCCATTATCCCTATATAACCCCTATATAAACCCTTTAACCCTAAAAACTTCACCCTTTCAACCCGTACACTCTCAACCGAAAATTGGCAAGCTCGCGCTCCGTATACTGTGATTCTTTGAGAAGTTCGTCTTGAATCGCCTTTGGGAGGCGCGAGGCCATGATGGTAGGGTTTCATCAAGATAGGGAGGTCTTGTAGATCCTTAGGTCATTTAGGGACATGTAGGGATTATGTAAGGAACTTGGGAATCCCTGTTAAGGATGTCATAAGGAATGTTTCTAAGAAGCACCCAGGTCTGGGGGTTGGGGCTTGGGACTTTGAAGTCCTACATCCTAAACCCTAAAGGGCTTCAGAATGAGGTTTTGGCACTTAAGGTTCAGGGATAATAAAGGTTGTACCAAAGTGGGTGAGGAAATTACGAACCACTATGGTCATAAGTTGGGTCTTGGCCTACTTAGGTGGAAAACAGCTCGCTCTACAGGGGCAAGAGATTTTTCAGGTGAAGACCAATTTGAGTTGCATAACTCGACAGCTACAAATAGCCCAATGTCGGTACTATCTATAGACTTAAGCATCCAAAATGTAGATATCATTTTTGATCTGGGAATCTCATGGTATTTGCATGGAGAAAGTCTGAGAGCTTTGGAACACTTCACATTTTGAATGCTACCAAACGCGTAACCCTCAGGTAGAACTCCATGTCGCAATCTAACCCCCTCCCCCAACAATGAACCTCCCTACGTCCCTAACAAGAGATGCCCCCAACACAGTACTATCTAGGAATAAATCGGAAAAATTGCATACTCCTAAGAAACTGCATTACTCGTTGCCAGAAGGCCACCAAGAAGGTACCAAAACCCGTGAGAAATCGTGTGAGTTCAAATGTTGGTGGGTTCTTCTTCTGCAGGGTCACTGGGATGAGGGGTCTGCTTGCTTGGAGGAACCTATGTACCACAAACCCCCTACACTTAGGAGACTGCACATTCGCCTGCCCTCTGGAGGACAGAGATTGCACGAGCCCCCTGCCCCTGTCTTTTGCATTGGTAGGGTCAGGGTTAGTAAGTTAGTAACATAACGAGGACCACCACAGTGTGGTTGTTGTATTTGGTTGTTGTTGCCGAGATAATTTCATGACCTATAGGCAACCTCGCACTGAGGCAGCTTACTCTCAATGGCTCATCAAAATCTAGCCAGAGGCTTCTGACTGACTCATGCGGTTCGCTAGGGGTTTGGGCTTGCCCACTGCCAATCTCGCACGCCAACACTCCTCAACCTCTAAGATTAGCTCTTGTAAGCCAGGAACGAACCAATGGATCCGCTTATCAATTCCAATCTAACTCTAACCCCCAATACTACAGTTGCCGTAGTGGCCATTTTCTTCTTCCATTCTTTCGTTACCTGTCAACCAGAAGTAGATGAACCGCCGGAGAGCAACGCTTCATCGCTGAACCCTGAACCCTGAACCCTAAAACTCCCAAGCTTGCCAAATGGGATTTTATGAAGCATGGCGATTACTCCGTGCATTCAAAATCCTACGGTCTTTACGTTTTTCTGCAAAAACTAACAAAAGAAATCCTATAGCGCTACAAAGCTATCCAACATGTTGAAAAGCTCACGCGCAGGTGCCCCCCACCCACTAGTAGCGGTATGACGACATACATGTTTCAGGGACCAAACTATCCTCAACAGTATGTCTCGTGGTCACTTCGAGTGGGCGGAATCACCACCGAACCAGTTGATTCCAATTGGGTACCTTCGGAAATCCGGGTCGATAATCCGCATTACCGTTACACCTCACCAAAGGACCATGAGCTTGGGAGAGCCTTAACCATGTATATATGTATATAAATATAGAATTCTATACATATGTTTCCCTATATAAGCTCTCCATATTCACATATACAACCCTTTTATGTAGCCATTCAGAGGCACCCAAACCCTAAGCCCTCATCTTAAACCCTCAGCCCTGAAACCTGAACCTTTCCCCTGAACCCTGAATCCTCAACCCTCAGCACTAAACCAGAGGGACCTCAAATACCTCTGAGGGCGGGACCGCCTCTTGGTCTTGATTCGCTCGTTCCACTGCCGAGCTGCAAAACACCGCGGTTACAACCTGGTTTGCTAACTTTGTTACAACCTGGTTTGTTTTGTTGTCTGTGTTACTGAAGCTGACCATCTCTGAAAAACAGGGTCAAGCTCCCATTGCGCAAAAAAAGCTGGGGTACATGAGGAACCCATTAGGGCCTTAGGGTGGCAGGCGGGGATAAGGCTTAGGGGAGCCAAAACCAGAAGCGTGCCAAAGGCGCAGGAAGTGGGGACCAAGAACAGGCAGGGTTAGGGACATCATAATAGGGATTTAAGGCGTGCGAGGGGTCGTGCCAATGGCGTTCGGTTGGTGCAAGACGAAGTTTCGCGTGGCATCGAGATGAGCCAGGCAGCCAGGACTCTCTCATCACGCGCTGTGCCATTGCGAGTACGCGGCCAGCCCGGATATGTACTCAGCGCATCATGTGGCCTAGCAGGCGGGTGAGCGAAGACGCTACTCTGGGAAAAACAATCCCATGCAACGTTCATGAACGTGCCAGGAGCATCCTTGCAAGAGGGGCATGCTGGGTTTGCCTCACGGGCCTTGCGTGCCAGTGCTGGACGACGTGCAGTGCTGGGATCAGGCGAGTTCCGCGTGATGACCCACAGTCGCGTGTGACTGACAAATGCCCCACTCATGACGTTGATGCTACGTACAGCCTGACAGCGGTCAGAGGAGTATGCGATGTGCGCACATGTTTGGGCATCACGGCTGTCACTAGACCGCCAATCCTCATAAAGGAAGTGACGCCGTGATTCTCTTAAATCATGTTGCAACTTGCGTACGTCACGAGGAAAGTCTGGTGGTGCAGGCTCAAGGGAGAAACGCACGCGCAGATGCTCATGCTCAAAAGTCCAAGGATCAATCACCGACCCGGTGTATGCTTGCAGGAACTGGACAAAGGATTTGGAGCTAGAGCCATAAGAGGCCCAGTTGGCAGGCGCAAGGACATTCACAGATGCAGCACACACAACGTTCAGTGATCATATCACACCCCTACATGAAGCGCGTATCAGATGTATGACCACGGAAGACCTTCTTGAGGTGTTCTGGCAGAGGGATGCTCACCAGCACAACACGACGTTGCAGTATCAAGTTTTGCAAAGGTTGTTTTTGTAGGCCGCAGGCCGTTTGAGTGCCCAACCATGGTTTTTTCGATTCTTAGAAAAATGGAGTTCCAAAGTTCCTGAACAATGGCTGGTTCAGTTGCAGCTTTTCGGACTGTTGTTGGAATTTTGGAATATCTGCGCTACACTTTGATACCAAAAGGTTTGTTCTAGGGTCCAGCACACATGTACACGCATACATGTATTTCTTCATTGGACTTTGCAAGTTCTGTATGTACAACGCATCACATTCTTATACGACCTATAGTCTAAACTCCTAGTAGCCCCCTTAATATCTCCCTCAGTAGTCCCTATATAAGCCCCTAAGCCCTAAACCCTAAATCCTAGAGCCTTTTGATAGGGTGGTCCTGGAAGCATGGGTCACAATTGAATGGCACTCCGCGGGGTGAAAGAAAGCCTTCGGGGCAGGCCACGTGGAAAGTGGCCTTAGTTTGCAAGCCCTCCTCACCATCTAACGTACTGCAGCAGTAGCTCAGAAGCCCCGCCACAAGTGCAGCATCTTCCAGGCGATGAAGATGCACTCTTCCGCATGGGCCTGCACTGCCCCAAATAACGATTGCAGCCTGTGGGTCTGGTCCTTGCTCACGGCACGATCCCCATGGAAGTCGAGCTCCGTGATAATGTCAAGCTGCAGCAACTTCGGACATTTGGCCCCGCACACCCCACCAGACATGAGGTCAAAAAATGTGGCGCGGGCAGGGTCATTGCATCCCGCCGCCAGCCCTGCTCTTGCTTGTACATGTTGGCCTTGGCGGACCGCGGCTTGCACCCAGGCTCACAGGAATCCGGGGCCCACACCCATGCGGCCATCTCATCCTCACAACTCGATTCGATCGCTTGCTTCAAGAGCAATGCAATATACAAGCACTATCCATTCAGCAAGCGGGAGCTGGATCTAACTTTAACTGTTGGAGCTTTGGGATTCTCGGAACGTCTAGACCTAAACCCTGAACCGCGAATTCTGAGGATTTTGGAACTGAGAACTGCGGAACCACGGATGGTCCAGTTATGGATTTTTTTGGGGCTTCGGGTTTAGAATTTAGGGTGGAATTTGGATTTTGAAGTTTACATTTGCGCTGAGGATTTTGTAAATGTATGATGGTCTCATTTTAAACCAAACGGTTGGACACCAATCGAACAACGATTGAAACCTTTCAGGATCCAACTTTCTGCTTGATGAATGTTAGCAATATCATCTTGGACTAAATGGACTATGTTAAGGAGCCGAATGAGTCAAATTACGGGATCTCTTCGGCACAGCGCAACTTGCGGCGAAGCGAGCACGCTGGGAAGGGGGTAAAGGCAGGCGGGTGGGAAGGACAAAATTTCATACCGGGTCCTGATGCGGTCGCCTTCACACTGCGCCTGCGTCCACTGGGCGGGGCTCTCAAGACAGGCAACTGAGCTGGAAAGAGGAGAAAAACATACCTTTCGCCATCCCTGCATCACGCCCGCCATGGAGCACAGAATAAACTTCCGTGCATTTGCGAGCTGCTGTTGGACCCTCTCAATCTGTTGCTTTGCCAGCTGAACCTCCTTCTTGTTCGTACGATCCTTGCGGCTCATGGCTGCTGGCACAGATCTAGATCTAAAGCTTACTATTCGAGCTTGCTAGCTGGTGCTTTGAGCCAAAATTGCTGGTTTAGTGTTTAATGTTCAGTGATACTGAAGCTGACCTTTTTTTGGAAACAGGGGTCAAGCTCCCATTGCGCAAATACTACCTGAAACCGTGCTTACTACCTGAAACCGGAAAAGGTTTAGGGGTTTAGGGTTTAGTGTGTCCGTGCTTCCGAAGCTGACCATCTCTGATACAGGGGTTAAAGCTCCTTTCTGGCAGGGAGGGGCTGAGAAGGGTGGACCAAACCCAAGAAGCTTAACGAAACGGGGCAGGGGCAGGGACTAAAAGTCTAATGCGGCGGGGCATGCGAAGATCATGTGTGTTAGTACTCGCAAGGAGCAGAGACTCAGAATTGAGACCCCGAGTTTCAAGTTTAGGGTCGTATGTTCTTGATTCTGAAACCTCAAACTTGTACTGTTCATGGGTTTTGGGCCATTATCTACCTATTGTTGAGGTCCAGCTACCTCTGTATACCAAACCCTAAGCCCTATTTGGGGGTTGAGAGTTTCGTTTCCAGAGAAATGGGTGGAGAGCTGCATGCTTAGGGTTCTGGATTTTGGCTTTAGTGCTTCACGTCTGTCGCTGCGTAGAAGGATCTTTTGTGGAAGGCGCCGTTGCATCGTGAATAAAAATGAGTGGGAGTAGAGTGGAAAGTGTAATAAGCGGTAGTAGCATTACCAAAAAGACAAATGTACTAGTAGGAGGAAACGTGGCGAGTAATTGCGGAAATCGCCCCGACAAATCTGGGTACGCTTTCCGCGGACTGCACTTCTATGAGGTTGGTAAGGCCAACCCTATACGAGCTACCCTAAACCATAAACCCTAAACCGCATGCGTCAAGGAACACGCCTTTCAAGAAGTAGGTTGCGCAACGTGATGGTAACAAGAGTGCTGAGCCCATGCGTAAACAGTCCATACATGGTAGTCTCCCAAAATCGGGGTACCCCAATATAGACCCGCAAATACTAAATGCGGACCCCCAAAAAAGATACCCCTAATTTTGGGAAGCCCCATATATAGGGCGGCTGAAGGGACCAAAGACATCAACACAATCATCTGAATCATGCTTTGGATGCTGTAGGTGTGAAGCCTAGACCCTGAAGCTTAACTTTAAGTTCCAAACACCAAAACCCGAAACCTAGACACCAAAACCCAACCCCGGAACCTAATCTCCCTGTTTTACCAAACTGAACGTTCTCCGTTAATCATGGCTTCTCGGCTGAGCTGCATTCATCAGCGCAAAGTATACAAGGCAGAAGTACAGTCCAAACATCACCTCGATCAATCAATCGCGTAGGGTTTACGAGGGATGTCAGACTATAGTTGCATAAGGGTTGTAAGGGAATAATGCTGGGAATTCTTCAGGTTTTTACAACACGGGTCTCGTATGTTTTGGGGATTACTTACGCTCAGGGCACCATGAGAATTGACTTCGTTCAGAAGAAGGCTGCACGGGCTTCCGCGTAGGTGAAGGTTTAGCGGGTAGGAGCGTGGGGTACCCAGAGCATTGCCGAGAAACAAGAAGCAAACACAATGGAAGGTGACTGCTACGCTGTTCGGAGGTTAGAATAGCTTAAGGTGACTGCTCCTGCCTTTGATTGCCAGCAGACCTTCAACCCTAAACTTTGCCTACTGCCCCCACCCTGTAACAGCCTAAATTGGGGTCATAGGAAGGGCTACATATGACTAAATTTTTGCTTTATCCAGCTGTTACAGAGTGGGGGCAGTACCCAACATAAACTGAGTATTTGCCTTTCAAAAGCCAGGGGCTTGCTTTTTGAAAGAGGAGGGGCAAGCTGAAGTGGGGCCATTAGGGTTTAAGGTTTAGGGTCACGGTTCATAGGGTTGAGGGTGTAGGGTTCTTCTTACTTGCAACCAAAAAACGCTATGCAACAGAAAATGAAGACAAAATCAACTTACACTTACTGTATTTGAAAACGACCCTCCGAACCCTAAACCCTAACCCGCGCTGATGGTCATACATCCAAAGACTGAGCCAACAACTGAAGCAGAATGGTACGCCTTCGACACCTTCCTTCTGGATCCTCACATGCCCTTTGGGTCTCCGGACTCTGAAACCTACACCCTAAGGGTTTAGGGGTTGAAACCCTCAACGAACTAACCCCTAAACTGCCAAAGCGTCTTCTTGAGCTCTGTATCTCATAACATGGAATTGTTGGGCTGCAGAAAAAGAATAGCAACGTCTCAAAGTGTGAGTTTTTTTCTAGATGCAAGACGACCGGAACCACCTTATATGAGGGGCTTACCGCCCTAAATCCCTACACACTGCCACCCCAAGCCTGCAGGATCCCTTCACGTGGGTTTAGAGGTTTTAGAATTAAGGGTTCAGGGATCAATCAACTAGGAAGCATGCTTGGGAATTCCCGCTGCATAAACATGCTCATGTTCGGACTAGCAGCAACAGACGGGCAAGAAGAAGCCAGCGCAGACGCGGAGCACGAGACCATGGCAGGAGCCACAACATCAAGCGGGCTCAACGACTCAAACGCGGCTTGCTGCGCGCCAGCAGGCGCAAGCTGCATACTGTTCTCTCCTGAAGGTAAAGGCGGGGCAAGCGCATGCAGAGCAGAGCAAGGCTGAGCTGTCAATGCGGCAGCAGTTCCGCGCATAAGTCCTCCTGCAGACTTGGCACGCTGTTCATTAAGCGAACTCTGCTCGGCAAAGAGAACGTCAAGTCTCGGATCAGCTGTTGGGCTGCCAAGCCCATCAGGGGGATTCCCAGGACCCTAAACCCTAGATAGTAGTTTCCATTGTATTTTCCATTACCCCAATATAACCCCAATGTAACCCTAATCTTCGCCGAGGCTATCCAGCCTCAGGGCGTGTGGAACACGTAAAATTCCCCTCTACTCCCCCTTTGGAGGCCACCTCCTTGCTGGCGATCCCCCCCGCCCCGCCGCCCCCCCGTTCATCCCGCTCCCACCCCCCCCTATACCCCCCCCTCAACCCCTCCCGGAACTCAAGAGTATTGGTATAGCTGGAACTCAAGAGTACGCAGACATTTGGTCCAGAGTTCAGAAAAATAGTGCCATCGAACTTGGTTGTAATTGTCTCGTGATAGCAAGGACGCCGCAATCATAAGATCTATTGCATGCCCGTGTTAGGGAAACACGAGATGTTGTATACTAAGGATTCTGCTACGTGGCGGGTCTGTCTTCTGGCCCTGTGTATGCCGCCTTTTTCTATGGTCAGGAAAAATTCAGGATCCGGGGAGTAGCGGCGAATTGCACTTCGGGACATACAGTTTCCGACCCTGAAACGCAGCCGTGCTCCTTGAGCGGTTCTACGGTTGCGGCTGTCGAAGCTTGCGAACTCCTAGAGGCTGATGGACTAAGCCCAGCCAACTGCGTAAATGCTGGAAGAGGCATGGAACAAACACGTGTGAAGTTTGGCTTGCCTCCGTTACTCCCTTCACCCTAAACACCACGTGTGAACTACATACCATTACCTATTCGTGTGCTCCTCGCCCCGTGGCGGGCGCGCGATAGCGTTTATAATTACCCCAATGGGTACCTATACCAATATCACCCACTTATTCTGCCTTGTGGCTTGCCTGGCCAGAAGCCCCTTCTCAACCTCCGTAAACCCTACACCCTAAAACTTGGTAGGGGTTTACGGGTTTAGGGTTTAAAGTTTAGGGTTTATACACCTAAGCCCCAACCGCAAAGACTGCCAATTCTCCAGAAATAGCCCCAATGCCACCAACCCTCACTTTTTGGAAGCCCAATGCTTTTACCGAGTCTTAGAAGATTCCGAGAATTCCTGCTCTCTTTAGGGTTTAATTTCGGTACTTACAACCCTAAGGCCCAGGCCCTAAACGCTAAACCCTCTAGTTGCTACCTGAATCTTTCCTGAATGGCTACCCGAGGCTCGTGTTAAGTTCCTTTTCGGGTTTGTTATGGTTTATTGGGAAAGGTGTAGGATTTAGGGTTTTAGGATATAGGGTTTTAAGGTCTAGGGTTCAAGGTATAAGGTACCCTAAACCGGAGCTTTTGAAAATCACGACCCTGGCATCCAGCTCTCATCATTATTTTGTTGTTGCGGTTCAGGGTGTAGTGTGTGTCAGACGCTGGATGCCAACAAGTGTCCCCACACATACGTTCAGGACTTAGGGCTTACGGCTTTGCGTTTAAAGTTTTGGTCTTGTAGAACCTCAGAAAATGCCATGGGCTTTAAGATTCAGAGTTGAGTCTTGCTTGCAACCTTGAGCTGTGCCCCAAAGGGCTGTATACCCTCAAACCCTAAAGCCCTAAACCTCATATCCCAAAACTGTAAACCCTAAACCCTAAAACCCCAAACCCTAAACCCCTACAACCTAAACCCTACATAGAAGCCCAAGGCACCACCCAAATCCAGTGGATTTCTGCTAAACTCCGTTCAACATCGGCCCAGGCCAATCCGCCTGTCAACTTTTTGGTCTTTTTGGGGGTTTAGGGTTTAGTGTCCTTACTGGGGGTTAGTAGGTGTAGGGTTTAGGGTTGGGGCTTAGAGTTTGGGAGTATATTGGGATTATACAGGGCCTATATACCCTTATTCCCTACTATTTAGGCCGCAGTAAGTAACAGGCTTTGGGGATCTGGAAGTCCCTAATTCCTAAACCCTAGAGCCTTAAACCCGGACTTGAGCATTTGAGGGGTTGGGGGTTCGAGGCTTCGGATGTAAGGAGCTAGGTGCTCCATAAGGGTAGTTTCCAAAATTTAGGTCCCATTATTCTGGTACCCCCAAATATTCGGTAGCGTAATATAACCTATCACCAAAAAGGCACACAACTTCGGGAACAACCAATAAAAACATCCACGTTTGGATTTTGAGCTTAAGGCCTATGGGTTGGGGTTTAGGATTCAGGGTTTAGGGTGTATCATGGTTTGGGCGTGTGGCAGGGCGTCCAGCAAAAGATTACATCCTGCAAATGTCCTCCAACAATTCGAAAGAAGGACTCTACACCCTAAACCCTCTTCTGAACAACCATGGGTTGAGTCATGTGGAGGGTTGGGGTGACAAACTAATCCTAACTACTTTCTGTAATATCAATACCAGGACAGGATACCAGGTTGGAACGGGTCTGGAAGGGTTTGAGAAGGTTTGGGGTTTAGGGTTTAGGGTTTTCGGTGTTGACATATGAAGAATCTTCAGCTCCTCAAAACCCATGTCAATGCGCAACGGTCCTGGGTTGCAATCCCCATCAGCAGTGACCCAACGTACAGTATGTATGTCATACGTTCCCTTACCACCCCCTTTGTAAAACCCACAAATCCCCGTTGATTACTTAAGCTGATTTAGAGCTGATGAAGGACTATCATATCAAGGGGGAACCCCTTGAGCGGAGGTCTTGTTGGGCTTGGTTAGGACACATAGGTATAGAACATCATCAAGACTAGGGCCCTTGGCAATGCTAAGGAACGTTAATTCCAACATCACAATATGGATATGTATACATATATGTATAGAAAAATCATATAGTTCCTTATTGTGGCAACTGACTCTAGGTTCAAAAACAACAGCCCAGTCAAAAGAAACAGGCCCCGCACGTACATCATGTCCTATAGGACACGAATGTATTTGGTATTATGTATCGATGTGCCTTTCATGTATGCCATCGAGCCTGTGCACGCCTGCATGAGCGTGAGCGCAGTCCGCCTCATGTGCGCAGCTTGTTTCTCTGCTGATGCTTAGGAGGCAGTGGGGGAGTGGCATATGCCATTACTTTCCTGTCTTCCCAAAATGACACCAACTAGACTATGTACACGCATTCCAACTCCTAAGGAACCCTACATACACGCACCAAAACCGAGAGTAACACCCTGGGGTTATCAGAAAGCGCAGGACACCTGGGTTATATGGGGTTTGGCTGCGGATTCTGAACCTGCGTGCTCAGGATCTATAAGGATGTTTTGGAGAGATTCCCGGTTGCTGTGAAGGAACTTAGATTAAGGTACTATAGTAAGGAGACCATCATATTTCCTATACACCTTTGTTCTGATAGCTTAAACCCTAAACCTATAGTGGCTTAACTTAAATTCCTTAACTACAGCAACCCAGTTTGGCAGAGTATCATGAAAGGGCTATGCGGATGAGATCCGTCTTGCGACAAGGCAGCGATTTACCCCCTCACCAGCTGAAGCATCAGTTGTTGGTGACTTAATGATACTGGGGGCTAGTAGGGGATAAGGGAGTATACTATGTAAAGGGATTATATGGAACCTATCCTGCCTTATTCCCTACTGACCACGAGTAAGTAATGGTACATGAGTTGAACATTCGGACCTACAACTCAAAAATCGTGAGCTTTAGAGAGATACCCTAGGAATTACGAGGCCTAGACGTGATTTCGGCTCCTCGTGATTTAGAACGTTCGTATCTGCATTTTTGAGCCCCAAGCGAAACCCTAAACCCTAAACCCTAAACCGCCGCAGGGGAGACCTGTAGAGCTCCCAAGGTTAAGGGTTCAGGGAGGGGAGGTGTCAAAGCCTCATGTAGACCCTTGATTCATAAACCTCCTCGTTTTCAGGGCCTTTATATTAGGATCCCGAATATAATGCCTACTGTACTTTTTGAGGATTTATCAAGATATTCTATTTAAGATATGATTTCCGATTAACCTTTTATGAACAATGTGTCGATACAACCTTTATTGAAGTAACGAGAAGCTCTTTTTGCATGTTTGTAGCAATCGTACGCATATGCTAAGCAATCGTAAAATGAATTCGAAGTGCGCATAAGTTTATACGTTTGATTTGATTTTCCAATTGTGCCCTATATTGCATATCCAGTCCAGTCTCATATGAAACTATTTGTTGAGAATGATGACAAACCTTGGACTATGCGTTGCAGCCCACTCATTTTCTACAAGGCTTAACCGTAATTCGTTTGCTGATCTGGGGATTCTTTTTCTTGGATCTTTATTGAACGGGAAATCTATACGGATATTATTCAAATTGAAATTAATCTATGTCTCATTTATTTAAGTTGATAGAATTAGATCAATGGATTTTTGTTAAATCATTTAGCAAATTTCCAACCTACAAAATCATAAGTTTCTCCATCAACAGTATTACCTTAAACCTAAACCTAAACCCTAAGCCCTCAACCCTAAACACGAAACTCTAAACCCCCAAACCCCATACATGCATGTGAAGACAAGACAGGGCGCTGCAGCCTCTTTCCCCCAAATACCGTATCCCAAAGCAGCACGGAAGCGCGCAAAATGCCCTACCATGACGACTGCCTCTAGGACTAAGAGGAACAATCCAGTTCGAGGTAAGTTTCCATGTGATTGGGGCAGGGTGACTACCAGGGGCGCTAGAGTGAGATAACAGGCTTCGTTTTGCTGTAGTAACCTCTGCGAAAGAATCAGGGAGCCCCAAAAGGGCATTGCGTTGCCTTTGGCAAGGGTCTACATGAGGTTCCTCGTTGGTTTGGAGGAGGACACGACTGATGTAGTAGCACCTCAACTCATGATCCTCCTCTCGAGACCCTGCGGCGAACTGCTCGTGCTGCCCGTGTGCACTCCTCTCAACAAGGTCCCTACATAACCCTAATCTAACCCCTAACTATTCCTTCGAAACCCTAAGCCCTAAACCCTGCACCCTACCCCATTATAGTAGTTTCCATTTTCTTTTCCATTATCGCCAGATAACCCCAAACTATATACCCTGGAATTGCATGCACACTCTCTTTCACTCATGGCTAGTAACCACTTGACGCCGATATCTTCTCCCTAGTCCTTGCTTTAGGGTTTAAGGTTTCGGGTGCAGGGTTTGGGGTTTAGGGTTTAGGGCTTCTTGCTTTATGGTAGATGGATCATGTCCCTGCTGTTGCCACCCTGCAACTTCACGCAAAGTCATTGCATGCCCCAAGGCCCCTAAACCCTGACTCTGGGGTGCTTCCACCACAACGTTTATAGATTAGGGTTTAGGGTTTAGGGATTAGGGTTTATGCAGCGGAGCAGCAAGATGGATGGGAAGAACTTCCCCAAGGTTTCCGCTGCCTCACTGCCCGCCGGACCAAGGACGTAGTCATTAACGACCTGACAGTTCCAATTAGGATGGTGGTAGCAACAGTCCATAATAGAATGAGTCATTTGAGTCAGAGTCATGATTGCTATACTAAGCATACTGAGAGAAACGATATGAGTAATAATATCAGTAGCACCTCCGTGTTCTTAGCACAATGCCTCCTACGCCCATGCGTGTGCTTTCATGTTGTCTACCCAGATCCACCGAGGGATCTTGAAAGTAGAGCCATCCGTCTAGCAACTCTACGCTACCTCCAGCTACCAGATAGAAACTTGCAACCAAGGGCCATGCACCATCTAGTTGGTAGTTTCCAGAAGTGTCGGACCGCCAAGACACCACTAGATACCTTTCTGGTTCTCAGTGGGAAATATGTGGAAATCATCCCTACATAATCTCAATATTCCCACATTCCCTGCTAAGAAACAATAAGATACAACAAAACCTCGATTTCAGTGGCAAGCTGAGGCTGAAACCCAGAGACCTCAAAAACTTGCCTGTGTGGGCAGCACACCACAAGTGGTATACCGGTTTCAGGGTTTAGGGTTTCGGGGTTCAGGGTTTAGGGGGTCTCAAGTTTAGGGTTGACTCAGGACCTGATTAGGGGTTATTGGGGACGATTACGTGGGTCTTACTCAGCTCGTCAGCCCATGGTAAGATCGTAGGTGTAGGCCCGGGTGCCTGGCAGACCCTCGACATGCTCAATCACCTCGCCTCTAAACCCTAAACTATAGTAAGCACAAAGTCTAAAAAGTCTCAGGAAACATTTTGCCGGCAGCTCTTGTGGCGGCAAGGTAGCAGGTGCGACTCTTAAGCCTCTTCCGGACTGATCTCTTCATATGGGGGTTCCCAAAATCAGGGGTACCTTATGGGGGTCCCTATAATAAGGATTGTAGTATCTTGGGGTCTATATTGAGGTCCACCTACTTTGGGAAACTACTCTATAAAACCTTCCAAGTCTAGGACTTCCAGTTGCCCTTCTTGAATATAGCTTGTTTTTAAGAAGAACCCAGGAACCCCGAAAAGGAAAAAGGGCTTGCTCAACGTCCCTGAAATCAGGATTGGGTCGAAACCCTAAGCCCTAAATTCTAAACACTAAACCTTAAACCCTAAATCCTAAACCCCAAACCCAAAATCCTAAACCCTAAATTCTAAACCCTAACCATAAACCCTAAATCCTAAAGCCTATTGGAATGCCGAGCTGCCTGTTGGAAGACGATGGCAAAGCAGTAGATGACGATAAACCTTGTGCACCAGAGCAGAGAGATGCCTAGGGATATTTAGGGATTAGTTTCCTTATAGGATTTAGGGTTTAGGGTTGGGGCCTAGGGTTTAGGGCTGAGGATTTACGGTTTACGACCTATAAGGTTTAGGATTTAGGGTTTTGGATTTGGATTGATGTTTAAGGTTTAGGGGCAGAGGGATAGGGTTCAGGTCCTGAAGAGGGCCTCTACGGACCCTCGGGATATATGTGGAGGGCGGTGGTCAAAATTCCTTGGTAGCCCTGATGTTTGGCGCCGTATTGCACAAGAAGGCCACAAGGAACCACATGATTTGGAGCCCCTCCCCTCCCCCATGTTTGGATTTTGTGCCCGCTTTACACATATGCATGATTCAGCTGGCACGTTGTACCAAAGCTGCAAGTAGGGCGCTGCTTGATCTTATTTTGAAGCCTTGCAACATGTGCGAATCGTGGCGCTTGAAGCTGGGATCGTCTTTGTTGATCTAGGTTCGCCAGTAACCCATTAATAATAAGAGTACCCTTTTTCC
>CAJNIZ010018147.1:0-16380 GCA_905231905.1 Symbiodinium pilosum
AAGTACCCCTCCCCCCAGATTTAGAACCCTATTAGGCCTTCTTAAGCCCTATATAGTTCTTACTAGCTCCTTAAACTCTGGGGGGGTACCTTTGAAGGGGGGGGTACTAGGAGGGTTTGGGGCCCAAGGTGGTTTTAGGGCTTTGGGGGGGTGTAGGGTGCAGGATTTAGAGGGTTGGGGTTTATGTGGGGTTTGAGGATTTTTTGCGGTTTTAGGGCTTAGGGGTAGGGGGTAGGTGGATTTGGGTGGATTTTGGTTTTGTTTTTTGGGGGCTTTTTGGGGCTCAGGGATTAGTATTGAACTTGTTGGCATCTTTACATTTTCTCAGGTACACCTTATGCTAGCTAGGGTTTAGGCCCTAACCTACCCTAAACCCTAAACCCTAAACCCTAGTTTAGGCTTCAGGGTGTTGGAGCTTCAGGGTTCCGAGTTGCTGTTTCGGAGTTAGGTCTCAGGCGCTAGCTAGGCTTTGGCGACCGATATGCGTATACATATATCTATAAGATTACAGGTTGCAGCCCCTTTTTTTGTGGACACGGGGGGAATTTGGGACCTACATCCCAAACCCCTCCTCCTTAGATGATACCACACCCAACCTTAATGAGAAAGCTTAGGATCCTTACATTCAGGCTTTTAAGCCCGAAGCCCTGAAAACTCAAAACCCCTAAACCCGTCTAAATCCCAACCTCTTAAGCCCTAAATGCTAAACCTTAAACTCCTAAATCCAAAGCCTTAAATCCTAAACCCTAAACCCTAAAACCTATACTCCTAGGCTTTGTGGGGGGAAGGTTGATGCTTTAAGGGCTGAAGCTTGGGATCCTATGAGGGCCCTAGAGCCTTAGGGTACCTAGGCCGTGGTTAAGGTTTAGGGTTCAAGGTTTAAGATTTAGGGTTTGAGATGTAGGGTTTAGGGCTTAGGGTTTGGGGTTTAAGGTCTAGGCTTTAGGTTTTGGAGTTTAAGGTTTAGGGTTTAGGGTTTAAGGTTATTGTTTGGGGTTTAGCGTTTACGGTTTAGGATTCAAGGTTTGGGGTTTAGGGAGGGTGGCCCAAAACGACCCTGCACCCGAACTCTAACACCCAACCCTGTGGAAAGGCATAATGCAAAAAAGTGGGTCCCAAAAGGTCCAGGTGAGTTTACGGGTTTAGGGCTATGGGAGGCCGAATCGGAATAGGGGGTTTTTAGAAGGGGAGCAGCATAGGAGGGAGGTTGTAGTCCTCCTTAAGTAGATAGAATATTGAGTACATGGGGATCTTATTATAGTATACCCAAAGCCGTATTCTATCCCTAAACCCTAAACCCCATGATATACCCAAAGCCATATTCTATGGACTTAATTGGGGTGAGTATAGCATGTCCATGATGAACCCCAAGCCCTGCTCTAAGCCCTAAGCTCCCAAACCTTGAAACCCTAAACCCCAAGGGTTTAGGGTTAAGTGGAAACCCATGGGATAGATCCTCTCCAAACCGTAAACCTGGAACTCCTATATACCTGGAACCCTAGATCTCCGGAGGCGCTGAAAGCAAGTGCCGATCTGCCCCCTACGCTTCAATCACCGCTGTTTCTCGGCACGCTTTCTGGTTCGGTTTGTAGCGGCTTTAGGGCTGTAGGCTTCCGGATTCAGAGGGTTTAGGATTTAGGATTTGTAGGGTTTAAGGAGTTTAGGGTTCAGGGTTTGGGGCTTAAAGTCTTAGATCGTATGCGCAAGGCTTGGAGCTTAGGAATGCTTAAGCGTCCACTTCAAGTCACCTCATGTTGTTTCAGGTTACGGCCCTCTTACCGTAAAGCCTGAACCCTAAAACCCAAACCTTATGCCCATAACCCTACACCCTAAACTAAGTAGGACACCGAAGATGCTACATCCCAAAGGGTCCATGTAGGTATATGGGATATACTTGGGCCTTAAAGTAGGTATATGGGAACCTCTTTGGGCCCTAAGTATATACCATATACCCACATGGACCCTTTGGGCATGATGCTAGATCTTAGGGTCTATGGCCAGGACTGTGACAAGCTTTTTTTCGCCCACCTAAACCGACGATTCCCTGGAAAGCTGGGCATTCCCCAAATGTTAAGCTGGCTACCTGAAATGGTAGTTTCCCAAAAGAAGGAGACCCCCAATATAGACCCCAAAATACTATAGTCCTTACTATGGGGACCCCCAAAAAGGTACCCCTGATTTAGGGAAACTGCCAAATCACTCCAGAGTAGTTCAGGGTTTAGGGTTTAGGGTCTAGGGCTCCGTCGCCTTTTTCCACGAATAGTCCTCCTTAAGTAGATAGAATATGGGGTATACTGGGGACCTTATTATAATATACCCAAAGCCGTATTCTATCTACTTAAGGGAGACTATGGTATCCAATATAGAGTAAGATTATATCCTCTTTTTGGGTATAGTATTTATACGAGAATGTTATCTTACTAGGTTCAACCACCCACTTGGGTGTAACATAAACTATTTATAGTCCCCCTTAAGTAGATAGAACATGGGGTATACTGGGGACCTTATTATAATATGCCCAAAGCCGTATTCTATCTACTTAAGGGGGACTATAGGTGTAACATAATGTAGACCCCTGATTAATAAACCCCCTCCCCTTTATAGGGAGTATAGTAGGGATCCTAATATTCAGGCTCTTAAAAGGAGGGGGGTTATCAATCATGGGTTTACATTACCCTAAACCCTAAACCCTAAACCCTAATCCCTAAACCGCGTATTTCTAATCCACTGCCACCTCCCAGGCTGGCTACCGCCGAGAAGGCTCCTCTGCTGGCATATTTTTCTTCTGAGAAGGATAGGGATTAGGGTTTAGGGTTTAGGGTTTAGGGTTTAGGTGAAAAATTGCTCTAAGGGTCCAAGGACCCAAATCATGGGGTTCTAGAGCCCAAATACTACTATCTTAATGGTATTTGGGTCTTAAAGCCCTGTTATTTGGGTTCTTGGACCCTTAGGGTTACCGACAATGTAGTCCCCTATATTTCGGGTATGGAATACTTCAAAGTGACTTCAGAATCAGGTTGGTAATTAGTCTGGTAGTTTCCCAGAATAGGGAGACCCCATTATAGGCATACTATATAGTCCTTATTCTACCCCCAAAAAGGTACCATTTAGGCCTTAGATTAGCCCAAGCCAGTCCTATACTAGTCATCAGGCTTTTGGTGTTGGGGTCACGAACATCACGGGAGGGTTGAAACTTTAAAGGTATATGAGCTATGGTCTAGGCTCCTTAATGGAGGGGTGATTTTTTGGGGATTATATCAGGACTACTACAGGGGTTATTGAGGGGCATACGGGGAGTGTAGACAATGGTTTATATGAGGGAGTTCAAATTTAGACAATGGCTCATACAGTGGAAATGTTGGTATCTTTCAGGCTTCCACATCAACTTGGACTTTTTTGCAGGTCTTGGCACATATGAAGCACAGGGCCCAATCTTCTCCTGTCAAACAGTGAACCCCTTGGGGGCCTAGGGATACTTGGGTGGTTTCACAGCAGCCGGAACGCAGAACAACGAATTTACTTAAAAAGCTCTGTTGATCATATGAAAACTCCTGCGTGACGATAAGCACCCGCAGCTTCGGGTATTTTTTTTTGTACTGAGGTCGTGCCGAGGTTCGTAGTTTTAGGGCTTAGGGTTCATTCAATAACCCTAAACCTCAAACCCCAAGCCGTAATCCCTAAGCCCTGGACCCTGACCCCAAACTACTTTAAGTCCTTAACTCTATGCGGGCCCTACATGTCCTACCTTGCTGTGGATATAGGTATGCTCTGATGTTTGAGAACCTTCGACCCTAACTCTAGACCTTGAACCCTAAACCCCTCAACCCTAAACTCTAAGGGTTTACGGCTAGGGCCTTAAGGTCCTAAACCTTCAACCCCCAATTACCTTAAGATTTGGAACCCTGCAGTCCAAGTGTCCACATGCTATGCCGGAGCCACGCAACCACAACAAATTCGAATCCGAAGCCCATCATCGAACCTAGAGTTTCAATTTAGGGTATAGGATTTAGGTCCAGCGGATCACACTTGTAGTCCACCAGGCCTTCCTAAACCCTTCACCTCAACCCTAATTCCCAAGCCCTAAACCCTAAATCCTAAGCCCTAGACCCTATAAATCCTAAATCTTAAGCCCTAACTCCCAAACCCGAAACCCTAAATCCTAAACCTTCAGTTCTGATCCCTTCATCCTTATCCCCATGAGGCCGCCCAGCTGCTTCCTTGGCGCCTGGGCAAAGCGCGTTGCCCTGCAGGTCGGGCTGGCGAGGCCATACCTCCAGAGCCGCCGAAAAAGGCAGCTATGGTTTAGGGTTTAGGGTTTAGGGCTTAGGGCTGAAGAGGAGGAGTAGTACAGGGCTTTGGTTTAGGGCCAAAATTATTAGAAAAGAGAGCAGAAAATGCTCAGGGTTTTGGGGTTTGATAGCCGCCAACAGCGGAGAATCAATTGGAAAAGAATGTGGAACTGAAATCGTGTCTTGTTTTTTTCTTGGGGTGGGGGGAGGTGGGGTCTTGTGATTGTATGCAGAAGCTTTGATAATAAGAGTAGAAACTTAGGGCAAGCTATACAACATTTGGCTGTCCGATGCCTGGCTGTCAGGACCTTTACTTTTTGGAGTTTCCTATTATCTATAATAGGGAGGCCAGGAGTTTAATTTTTAGGAGGTGTCCTGAAGACAGCTAAGACTACGTAGTCATGTCAAGAGAATCAATTGTCTTGGTCACTGCTCAGGCTTCTACATTTCTCTTGGTGCACCAAATCCTGCATGGTTCTACGTACCTTCTTATACTCCTGTAATCATGGTTTTCAGGTTTGCGAGGGTCGTGTAGAATTGCGGCTTAGGTTTGGGGTTTAAGGTTCAGGGTTTAAGGTCTATAGGGCTTAGGATTTAGGGTGGAGTTTCATCTTGCAGGATTCCAAGTTCGGAGCTCGACTCAGGGTTTAGGGCTTCGGAATTCGAATTCGAGCCTGTAGCTTTGCAGCTTACCGATAGGGTGTGCCTTGGGAGCGGGATAGGTGCAGATGCACGTTTTCTCTATAAGATTTGATCATTCCTTCTATTCGCTCACCTCACCTAGGGCTTGTATGTAGTTCCCCTGAGATTGGTGCACTGTAGCCCCTGACCCAAACAAATAATCTAAAAGCAGCAACCAACATGTGGCGCCTGTGGGTAGAGCTGTCTTAGCCTCCTGCGTGCCAGGCAAAAAAGAGCGCGAGTACTGTTGCCATCCCCCGACTTTATGGAAACTACCATATATAACTTCAACCTCAAACTCCCTAAACTTGAGATTCAGTCTCTAGGGTTTAGGGTTCAGGGGGTTTGCCCAATGTGAAGCTTGTCTAGAGGCGTTGCTACAGCTACTCGGTGAACTGAGGACTGGGTCCCTATAGTAGCCGATTTTGATCCACGCTAAAATGATGCTTTCCTAAGAGGTGCCCCATTTAAGCCCGCGATTGTAGCAGTTTCCATTTATTTCCATTCCCAAACCCTAAATCCTAGATCCTAAACCCCCAAATCCCAAACTCTTAATTCTAAGTAGTAGCTTCAACTCTCTTTTCCAATTCCCTAAATCCCAAAACCTGAAACCCCATAAATCTCTAAACCTCTAACCCCTCAATCCCTAAACCGCTAACCCCTAAACCCTAGCGAAGTCCCAAACCTGTACACCCTAAATCCCTAAACACCTAAACGCTATGTAGGTAGTTTCCATTTTCTTTTCCATTACTCCTATATAACCCCTATATAACCCCTATGTAACCCCAATATAACTCCCTAATGAAGTTCCAGGATCCTCCTTACATAAGCCTAGATAATCCTGTATAACCCTAACCTCTAAACCCTAAACCCCTAAACCCTAGCCTTAACCCCTAACCCCCTAAACCCCTAATCCCTAAACCCTTAAACCCTAGCGAAGTTGAAGGATCCTCCTGGATGCTCCGAAATCTCTCCAGAACTTCATGACAGGCCAGGGTTCTGGATGGGAAGTATAGGGTTTAGCGTTTAGGGTATATATATAGGGTTTAGGGTTTAGGGTTTAAGGCTTAGGGTTGGGGGTTTAGGGTTTTCTGGATTGGAGTATACAAGGGTTTAAAGGGTTCTGCGGGAATATATCGGGTTTATCTAGAATTATGTAGGGACATGATAGAGATAGAGTTTCTGGATTGGGGTTGACTGTGCTGTACGGGATTGTATAGGATTTATCTGGAATTATGCAGGGCCTACCCAAAGTAGGGATATGATAGGAGTTTCTGGATTGGGGTTTACAGGGTCGTACGGGACTATATGCGATTTATCGAGAATTCTGCAGGAACATGGTGCGAGTTTCTGCATTGGAGTAGGATTTAATGCAGAGTCATATAGAATTTGTGTAATGATAAGGCTATGTAGGGGCATGATAGGAGTTTCTGGATTGGAGTCTACCGGGCCTACCGGGACGCCCTGCCCCTGCAACTGCCCTTAGATTGGTTCATGTAGGTTCGATTTGCTGTTTTTTTTTTGCCCCATAAAAAATACTGGGGGGCTCTGGGCAAGTGTAGGCCTCAGTGTTTGAGGTTTGCGGTTGGTGCACATACGGTTCTTCCTGAATCACAAGATTTTGCAAGATTTTATTGATTCTGCGTGGGTGCAATCTATTATGGATATTTGGTAGGTCTCTAGGGCCCAAATACCCACAAATCGGACCTATAGGATCCACCTTTACGCCCCAAGCCCTGGCGCCGTCTGGGTTGGCATAGGACTCCTTATGGAAATTTTCTGAAGCTTATGAGATCCCATGTGAGCCATAATCCAAACTCTTTAAAGGGGGTTACATAAGGGATCATATAAGGGATTAATATGCGGGTTATTAAGGGGGATAATAGGAGTCGAGACCATGCCTCATGTCTGCTGTAGCGCCCTACTGTTTAGGAACGCAGAGGATCACCCAAACTTTAGGAACAGTCTTGAGTAGCCGAGTAACCCCGATATTGTTGGGGGGTGCTTCTCATCGTATGATAAAGCCCTGGCAAATTTTAGTTGCAACCCCAAGCCCTAGGCCCTAAACCCTTCAACCTTTAAAACCCCATCCCCTAAACCCTTCAACCTTCCCCCTAAACCCGAAACCCCCTGCACCCCTGAGCCCCAGCGGCAAGAACCTTATAGTCCCCCTTAAGTAGATAGAATGTGGCTCTGGGCATATTATAATAAGATCCTCACATACCCCATAGTCTATCTACTTAAGGGGGACTATAGCCCTAAAGCCTACACCCTAAACCGTCCATTCTATCTACTTAAGGGGGACTATACATCGGGAAGCCATGGGGTCCCCCAGTTCTCCCAGGTCTCCAGAGGCGTTGCAGATACTTCTGCCCTATGCTGCTGTTGATGACTGGGCCTCCCGCTGCAGTTTAAGGGTTTCAGGGTTCAGGGTTTAGGGTTTAAGGGTTGAGGGTTTAGGGTTTAAGGGTTTAGGGTTTAAAGGTTTAATGGTTTAAGGGTTTAGGGTTTGAGGGTTTGGGGTTTAGGGTTTGGGGCGGGCAGCCTAATATCCTGAGTCTTAAATATTAACAACCCTAAAACCGTGAATAAATCTTAGAAGTCCCACACTTCAGCTAAAGCTGTTCCGGGTTTAGTCAGCATGTTTCTCTACATGTGCCGGGATGTGCCATACACGACCCACTGTGCCAGAAGTAAAAACCCCAAAGCCCCTTTAACAATCACGTTATTGACGTCTAGGTCTAGGAGGATTCATATAGGGTTTCCGAAAACCCTCGGCTTGAACCCTAAACATATAAACTCTACTTTGGGCTGTGTTGCTGCGGATCTCGGTTTGAGAAGTCGTGCTCCAACAAGAACCCATGCAGCCGCGACGATATTGCATAGGAATTATATAGGGAGTGCCTTCCCTTTTCCCCTACTAGGCCCCAGGAAGTTGAGGGTTTAGATAGCACCCCCCCCTACTTCCTGTCCCCCGATACACGTGGGGAAATGAGGGGAAAACTTGTTATCCCGCCCAAACTTTACGGCCTGTGTTCATCCTAGAGGGTAAATGACCCTGAGGGTCCAAGGACCCAAATCATAGGGTTTTAGGGCCCAAATGCTAGAAACATAAAGCGTACTTGCGACCTAAAGCCCTAGTATTTGGGTCCTAGATACCCCTATATAGTCCCTTAATAACCCCATATATCCCCCTATATAACCCCTTTAGAGGGACCCTATTATTTGGGTCCTTGGACCCTTAGGGTGACAAATTGAGCCGGGGGTATCACCCGAGGGCTTTTGGGGTTTAAGGTGCTGCAAGATTTCCTCCATCCACAGTGTGTACTACATTCAGCAAAGCTGCTCGCACCAAAGCCGTAAAAAGAAACTCACATACTTCATGTGGCAGGTTGAGACAATCATGGTCCCGGCGTGACCCCTAATAAAAAGTGCACCCCAAAAGGGACCATCTTTTGACTGCTTCCCATTCCCATATGAAAAAAAGTCCCTAAACCTTAAATCAAACCTCATGTATAGCTTAGGTGACAGCCGGGCTCCTGCCCATGCTTGCCCGCCAGCTACGGCTGAAGATTGACGTGGACACTCGCAGGATACCCTCCGCGCCATGTCAGGTAGGCAGTTTGACAACATCTGGGTTTAGGGTTTAGGGTGATGGTAATAATAGTACTTAATGCTCACATGATTTGGATATGGTTTTGGGGCTTATTCTATTTTCAAAGGACATAGGCTTTGCGTAGCTATGTTTCTTCATCTTCACTGTTTTAACCATCAAAAGGTTCAACTTACATGGATTACTTGCTCGTACTTGGGAAGGATCTTACGGGGGCAGTCCTACAGAACGTTGAATCTGCCAAAGGGCTGGGAGAACAGCGGCCCTTCCCAAACGAACATGACACCCCAGATAGGTTCCTCTCAACTGAGCTGTATTCCTACTACTATGGCCCCCCTTTCGCGTGCCATGTTAGTTAGCGGAAGAGTCCTACAGCCTAAACCCATTAACCCTAAACCCTAAACCCCAAACCCCAGTTCTGATGGCTGCAGGTATGTGTGTCCCTGACTGGCAATGCCGGAGTTCAGGGCCTGGCCCTGCTGCAGCTACAGTTGCACCTCTTTTTCTGGGGGGTGCAGAGCGTTGACAGCATGCTGCCGAGTCCAAAATGGATTGCAGTCCTTGACCCTCCCTTGAATAATAGGGTTCAGGGTTTAACAATTCTCCCATACTGCCATCCACCAATCTGTGCTTCCACTTTACTATGCAGTGGTAAACGATTTTGGGGAAACTTTATTAGGGGCGGGTGGCCCTGAACACCACTGGATTTGGATTTACAAAGGAGGATCCCTTTCTTGTGCCTCCAGGGTTGGCATGCTGTCACATATAGGACAAGCATCTTGCATAAAGGGACCTTCATGGGAACCCGAAACAGGGAACCGCAAGAATATGGTAGGATTAGAATAGGAATATCAAGGGAACCCAAGACTCTAATAGGAATAGATTAGGAATATACCTACTAGAGTCCTTATATTCTATTCCTACATGCTTGAGTTCCCCGTTCACAGGGTTCCCATTCAGATCGTCTTATTGCAGCTCCAAGGCGTTGTACACTACAACCCCTGAGATCTTGTGATGCTGTGACGGGGTGCTTTGTCCTGTCTACCTAGAGCAGCCAAGCTACCCATCAGGAAGGCTTGTCACTGCTTAAGCCTCTGGTATCCCTAAACCCTAAACCATAAACCCTGTCTAGGTTACGGACGGTGAGGATGCAGAATCTCCAGTTCGGTTGCACTTCTCAAGTCAGAAAGTTGCAGCGGCCGGTCAAACTTCCCTGAACCCCACAACCCTGAACCTCCTGGCGCAGTCATAAGCCCTTCGCCCAAGAAGCCTAGCTGCTAAGGTCTGGGCCGAGGACACAGGCATAGCACAAGACTCGACCAATCAATGTACCCGGAATAAAGGGCTTTGTACCCAGCATTTGCCTTTGTGTGAGGGTTTAGGTTGCCCCGAACCTGAACCCAACATCCTAAACCCCAAACCCGAAATCCTAAGTACAGCCTTACGGCCCGCCCTGCTGAGATTTCCGCCGCGCGCGCGGACGCCCGAACTGCACTGCTGAGCGTTGCCTCTGTGCACCTGGGCCGAATTAAGCAGCCGTATACATGAAACATGGTCCCGAAACGGTCTTATTCCAAGGCTTTGAGTTACATAGAAATTGCGCCAGATAATTCGCCGAAAACTTTGATCACCGAGACTCCCAAAAAGGAACCCCGACCTATGCAAACCGCCATTTCATTGCCGTTGTTGAGAGTGTTGGCCCTCAGCAGTAGGACGCCTACCGATTAGTTCCGGAGGGGCAACAGGCCTCGGTTCCTTCACATGTCATTGTTGACGGACACTTCCCGCATGACCTCTGAGTACCAGAACGAAATAATTCCTGATCATTTTTCAAGAGTCAAACCCCTAAACCCTAAACCAACTGCATAATCTTATTTTTGGGATTCGGCCTCCGAAGCTGCGCCTTATGACTAGACCCCGGAACCCCTAACCTTGAACCCTACCTAGACCCCCCAAGTGCCCTAAAGTAGGGTCTATGTAGCTTCTATTTGGGGATACTTAGGGTCTATAGAGGCTACTCGGGGGGTCTAGGTATAGACCTTACCCTAAGGCTCTTGGACCCTCAAAGTGGAATCCCAAACCTTAGCCCCCAAAGCCCAAACCTTTTTCCAGAAAGCCCCAAATAGTCGTAGGAGCCTTAGGGTAAACCTTGACCCTACACCCGGAACCCTAAACCCCGACACAACGGTTCACCTTGGCGCTCCTCGGGACCCGCCTGGAAACATCACCAACAACAAGGAGAACAATCCTACCCAAAGACCCCACGTAGGTAGTATTTCAATTGGGGATGCTACGGTACCCAATATAGAGTAAGATTATATCCTCCTTTTGGGTTTAGTAGTATCTTATATGAGGAATATTATCTTGCTGGGTTCAACCACCAAAAAAAACTACTCACGTAGGTCCTAGGTATATAGTATAGGATTTAGGGTTTAGGATTTAGGATGTGCGTATATTCTATACTTAGGGCCCTTCAGGGGCTACCACATAGCTACTCTAGGGCCCAGGTGTATACTAAGGGATAGCAAGCAGAAGAAACTCACAGCGAAAAGGGCGTTGGCGTGATGACGAATGACAACTGCTATTCCCGACTCTTCTACTCTTCAAATTCGGGTCTTGGTTTGGGGGCGTTTGGGTTCTGCAGCTCTCTTGGGTAGCCTGAATATTCGAACACGGACCCCGAAAGGGACCGTACTTTTGACAACCCCCTAAACTCTAAACCCTAAACCCCCAAACCCTGAGCCCCAAACCCCAAACCCCAAACCCTAAACCCTGAACCCTAAACCCTAAACCCTAAACCCCAAACCCTAAAGACTAAACCCTGAACCCACCCCCCATTTTTTGGTCCCAAGCCTTTAGCAGAGTCAAGCTGAGGCTGGCGCGGCGAGCTGTCAATGAGGTCCAGGGGCATGGTCTTTTGATCATGGGTCTAGCGTCTAAAGGGTCTAGGGTTGAGGGTTTAGTGTAGGTTCCCCTACCAGCCCCCCTTGATTCCCCCTTAACGCTTAATTTTCAATGGGTTCCCCTAGCACCGTTCAGGGTTTGGGGTTTAGGGTTTGAGTTTCAGGGTTTATAAAGGGCTTAGTGTTGGAGCCCGTAATAATTTTTCGCCTTCATTATCCCTAAATAGTCTTAATTAAGTGGGGAACCCAGAGGGGGGTAGCAGGTGAACCCATGACCTGAGCTGTGTTTGGGTAAGGTCAGAAAGTCCCGGTAGAGTCCTCAGTTCATGTCTTCAAAGCCCTAGACCCTAAACCTCAGCAGACGTATACTAGGAGTTCTTTTGCTCTTGGTCCTGAACCTTTCCTTACAACTAATTCTGATCTGTTATGCAGCCATTGATCCCAAACCCTGAGTCTAACCTGCGGTACCAATCAAAGACTTTAAGTTTGCACCCTTAATATTTGTAGCCTTAGGTTTTGGCTCCCAGACACCCTAATTAAGGGCCATATTCCATGGTTTAGGGACCCCAAACCCAAAGGTACAAACCCTAAGGCTACAAAGGACAACTCCCTGATGCAAAAGTGTCGCAGAGCGCCAGGCCGCCACACCCGGGGGCATGGAGGCCGGCAGTAAGAGGGACTAGAAGTTCTCAAAATGGGTTTTGAGGTATAGATATCCTGCCTATCCTTTTACTTAAGTACCCTTGCACAATCTGGGGACTTTAGGATTTTAGGGGCCTATATAGCCCGAAGTCATTCAAGGCTTGGGGTTTGGGAGGCTTCAGGATACAACGGAGCACCAACAGAAGGATCCTCAGGAGTAGTTTGGCCCAACCTGTTTGTTCACGGATGGATTTTTGGCTTGGCCTTTAGTAGGCTTTAGGTTAGGGGTTTTAGAGGCAAATGCGCATAGCCTTCCTTATTCCAATCATGTCGTTACTGGTTGGTCGTAGGAGATAGTGGTGGGAATAGGTATAACATGGTATAACCCCAAAGAACATAGTGGTTTCCATTTTTTTCCATTCCCCAAACTCTAAACCCTAAACCCTAAACCCAATAACATCGTGGTTTCCATTTCCATTCCCTAAAGCCCCAAACCCCAAGTTGTGTGTTTTCTCTCTTCCCTCATTCCCTGCAACCCTAGACCCTAAACCCTAGACCCTAAACCCCTAAACCCTAAGCCCCTCAACTCTAAACCGGCCACCTATCCAAGGTGCAGCAGACGGCCGCCGAACTCATTGAAGGCAAACGGCTGCTTCTTGAGTTTGGGGGTTTAGGGGTTTAGGGTTTAGGGTTTAGAGTTTGCGGGTTTAGGGGTTTCGGTTTTAGGGTTTAGGGGTTTAGGGTTTAGGGTTTAGGGTTTAGAGTTTGGGGGTTTAGGGGCTGGGGTTTTAGGGTTGAGAGGGTTTTAAGTTTTAGGGTCGAGGGGGATTCAGGAATTCGCAGGGTTGCGGCATGCTTGGGATTTTCAATGCGGTGTAGGAATCAAGTTCTAGATCAGGTATGAGGGTCTAGACGTGGGATTTGGTATTAAGCTCTCTAGAGCTTTGGGTTTAGGCTCAAACTTCGGGCGCCTGAACATGTAGGTTGTAGCATTTGGAGTTTAAACGGGAAGGCTATCGGATACGGGAATGACGGCTCAGAGGTTGGGGCGTACAGAGATGTACCTGGAACCCAATAATCTGGCCACAAGTGCCCCTAAGTTGTAGCTGTGTCCATCAATAGCCCCCCTTAGGTAGATAGAATATGGCTCGGGGTAGATTGTAATAAAGATCCCCATATACCCCAAGATTCTATCTACTTAAGGGTGACAAAAACTATAGGTGATCGGGCTTACAGGTATGGGTTACTGTTGCGGTTGTGGGTGTTCGAGGTTTCTGGTTTCCCATAATCATGGGCTGTAGGTGAAGAAGAAGCACCAGGAGCGCGGCAAGTACCAAGGTTCCCGCTTATGGCTTAGAGGATGCATTGCGGGATTCCCATTGTCTAGATTCGATTCGAATAAGCATGTCTATGGAAGTTTCACGGGTGCGCTTTCCACCTTGTTCTTCTGAGCTTCGCCGTTCTTCCGTGATGATGCTGGTTGCCATCCTACGACTAAGTAACTACTCGAAACCCCCAAAGCTTCAGAACCAAACTCCTCAAATGGTAGCTTCCACAAATGAAGACCCCCAAAGAGATCCAAAACTGCTGGAATCCCTGTTATGACATCCCCACCATGGTGCTCTTAAATTTGGGAAGCCCTCATGTCTGTTCCTGGAGCCTTCCCTCCACCAATCTCACGATGATCATGAGAAGTTTGGGGGGGCTTAGGGGTTTAAGGACGAAGTGGGGGATTTTGGCAATGGTAATTTGTAGTACGGGTTTTGGGTGAGTATATGATTATGAAGTATTCGGACCCGTAGGGTTAGAAGTGGGCAGCAAAGAATTGCACCAACCATTTAACAAATTTGTCAAGCTATCTCACCAGTTTAAGCATGTCACGGCAAAGGAATGGGAAAGTATTTTTCCGGAACCTGGAGAACGAGCAAGAGCCTGAAGCCATCAGTGAATCATAAGCCATCAAAGTCCCAGACGAAATCTCTCAATACTAGGCCCCGTTTCTTTTCGGCGGCCTTCCCCGGATAGCCCCTAAGCCGAGCCCCGCAGGGATCCCCACACCCTTTTTCCAAGCCCTTTAGCCAACACCCCCTCAACCCCTAAGACCCAGACCCCTTAACCCGCCAAACTACCAAACTCCCAGAGCCCCACTTCTACTCATCCACGAATTACACCCTTCCACCCGAAACTCGCAGTCATAAACTCCTAGACGTATGAAACCTAACCCCCCAGACCCATACAATATGTCTTTCTCTCTAGGCTCCGAAAACTCGAGACCACTAAAACACCAAACCGGTAGACTTCCGAAACCTGAACTACTAAAGGGTCAAAGGTTTAGGTTTGGGGGTCTAGGCCCATACCTCTAAACTCCAAAGTTTTAAGCAGCCACGCACTCAAAGCCTGGGAACTTGGCATCCTTAACCCGACTGGATTAACCTCATTATACCCCCCTAATATCCCTACAGAACCCTCACGATACCCTGGAGCTCACATATAAACCACATTCCATCATAACCTTTAAGCCATGATCCCGCAACCCATCATTCTGAGCCCAACCGGGAGGGTCAAGGGAACTTGGCAAGTAGGCTAATCACGAAGAGAATCGAGGTCATTCTATGAAGTTACGGAGTCATGATTATACTGACTTAATCGCACTGACCCTCCAAGTAGAAGTCGCAAGGGTTGGTACACCTCGCCTCCATGCAGCTTGCGACGGAGGTCGGTCCATTGAATTTTAGGGTTTTAAGGGCTGGGGTTCAAAGCGTTGCAGGGCTAGGGGCTTAGAGTTTAGGGCCTCATTCGTGTACAGGTTAATTAAGGTTTGAAGGGTTTCAGGATCAAGGATTTTCGTGGAGTCCGGGTTACTGGATTGTGAATAGGGTTTTAGGTTTCTGGGTTTGGGATGCAAGGGTTACTGTACGACTAGATGACATGATTGGTGGGTATATGGAAGCCTGTGCAGTTTTGTTGGTTGTCAGCGTGCGGGAGCTGATGCAAAGTTTGAGCAGTGTCGAGTCTAGTTTTGAGAAAAGCCATCAATGCAGCCTCAAGGAACCCTAAAGCCTCAACCCCAAACCCTGAACCCTATGTGGTTCAGAGCTCAATGTTTGGGAATGCACGTCTTGCTTTCAGCACTGTACGTTTAGGGTTTGGGGCTTAGGTTAGTAGATGCCCCCTTGAAGGCTATTGGGCTTTGGTTGTTTGGCAGTGTCTATGAAAGAGATCCAGTAGTTGTTTTGCTGGCTTGATGTCGGCAGTGCCAAGTTCCCTCAAATAGAATAATCCTGATCTTGAGACCCCCCAAGCAAGACCCTGAATTTGTATCCATAGCTCTAAACTCTAAACCCTATACATCCCGCATAGAACTCCTATAAAGCCCTTGAAGGGGCCCCTTTTTGTTGAAGGCTTCAGGGTCTGGTTCTCAAAGAAGATTTGGGTTGGAGCTTGGAGCTTTGCGAAGGAGGCGAGCGGGATGCTAAGGGCCTGTAGGTTTTGCGGTTTCTGGGTTGCACTCTAAGATAGTTGACGCTACCCATTCATTAGGCATTTTGGGGGCCTTTATAGTACTTCTCAGGTTTCGGGTTAAGAGCCTATTGGGTCTACCTCGGGCTCCATTTACCTACAGCTTTATGGGTTCTACCTACTAATTAGGAGGTATTCATGTGCAAGCTGTAGGTAATCGGAGCTCTAGGGTTTAGGGCTAGTGGTCCGCGTTTTGCAAACGAGGTTTTGAGCCCGCATGTTTTGCAAGCTGCAGCTTCTTGTTTTGCGCATGGTAAGTTTGCAGCCCTCATCCACTTCCTCCCAAGCTGGTTGCATTCTGAACTCCAAATGCATCTGATTTTCTTTTAGATTCATTAGGTCATCCCCTAATCCACCACGAAGGAATATGGCAAGCAGAACTCTAACATGAGTACAAGTAACATGGACCTTACCCAACCTTCCCCACATGGTGCGAAACAGGAACCAGCCCTTTTTTTGATGTTTTAGATTTGTGACAAAGGCCAGCAGTATGATGACCATTATCCCTAGACCGACTCTTATTTCTTATTCATCTACTAACCTTCTCAGGTCTTTATAGAGTAGCCTCAAGGGACCCTAAATAGGCCTAACGAAGGGCGAACCATCGAAGTAACCGATGAAACCCTCATAATCTGCTGTATAATCCTCCCTGTAACCTCCTCACAAACCCACAGCCACAAATCTTAAATTGCGTATAACCCTAAACCCCTAAGCTCCTAAATCCCCTAATCCC
>CAJNIZ010018147.1:16480-36102 GCA_905231905.1 Symbiodinium pilosum
ACCCCAAACCCTAAATCCTTTAACACCACACCCTAAACCCAAAACCCTTAACCCTAAACCCCAAACCCTAAACCCTAAACCCATCAGAAACGTCTCCAAGTCTGGGCAGGGTCGCCTGGACTCCATCCTGCACTTAGCAACCCAGGCCAGACTTAAGTTGTAGGATTTATAGTCCCCCTTAAGTAGATAGGGTTATAGGGTTTGGGGTTTAGGATGCAGGATTTATTGTCCCCCTTAAGTAGATAGAATATAGGAGCATATTATTGGGGTTATAGAGTAGGGATGATGGAAAAGAAAATGGAAACTACTATTTAGGGTTTATAGTCCCATTAAGTAGATGGAATATGGCTTTGCGTATCTTATAATACGATCCCCATATACTCAAGATTCTATCTACTTAAGGGGGAGTATAGGGTTTAGGGTTTGGGGTTTATTTGGATTTTTGGTAGGATTTAGGGTTTGGGGCCTAGGATTTAGGACTTTGAGCCTGCCCTAATGGGGTTTATTATCAGTACTTAGGGTTTGGGGGTGGATTTTTGAGCTTGAAATTTCGGAAGTCTTGACATTATAAGGAATTTGTCAGAACCCAAAGTAATGGCAGGTTAATATGGGCTTGAGGGTTTAGGGTTTGGGGTTTAGGGTTGGAGGTTTAGATTTGGGGCTTTAGGGGGTTAGGGTTTGGGGTTTAGGGGCTTGGTGTTTACGGTTTAAGTTTATGGTTTATGGGTTTAGGGTTTGGGGTTTGGTGGTTAGCGTTTGGGGTTTAGGGGCTTAGTGCTTAGGGTTTATTGTTTTAGTTTAGGGTTTGGGGTTTAGTGGTTTGGGGTCACTCCTTATGCTGGGTTTGAGGTTCAAGGTTTGGGTGCTTTCGCAGGTGCACTGGGGCAGCAGAAATGCGTCACTTCGCAATACTAAAGGCTGTGCACGTGTTTTGCTTTTTGGGCCATACTTTCCCGCGGGTGCCTTGTAGACCCACAAGGGTTTAGGGGTTTGGGGTTTTCCTTGGGTTGTTCCTTGTAGACCTATCTGGGTTTAGGGTTGAGGGTTTAGAGGTTTGGGGTTTAAGATTTGGGGTTTTGGGTTTTGGGTTTAGGGTTCCTGTGCAGCAGGGTTTAGGGTTCAGCGTCAGAGGTCAGGGTCAAGGGGTTTTCGGGTTTAGGGGAATGTCGGGTTTAGGGTTGAGGGCTTAGCTTAAACAATCAGTTAAAAACGGAAAAGAAAATTTCAGAGTACTGCCGGGTTGTGGGTCAAGGGTGTAGCCTAAATACCTAGTGAAGAATGAAAAAGACAAGAGAGGTTACCAACAATGAAGAGCTTCGGGTATAGTGTTTGGGGCATAGGGTTCAGGGTCAAGGGATTATGAGGATAAGAGTGCAGGAGGGGGCTAGGGATCCGCTTTTTTCCGGGGGTTGTCCTTCAATTCTAAACTGAACTCTGAGCCCAAACCTGTTCCGAGGGGGCCAAAGTCCTTAACTTTACAAACCGGTTGAATTCAAGTCCCTCGGGCACCTGGGGGGGCTGTATCTCTCCGCAAGACTTTGCAGGAAATGCTGCCGCGGACGCTCTTGCCAGAAAGCCGTATTGGCCCGCAGGGCCTAGCAGACTCTGATCACAAACTACCTTGCCAGGTGTGAGCAACTCAAGCACGTCAGCGCGTTGCGCTGCGCAACTTGATAGCCGCTCCAAACACCAAGATGTGGTGGGGGGTGAGAACCTCTCATCCATTGTTGCTTACATGTCCTCCATTTCCTGGCTTGCTACAAGTGCCGTTATCTTACTGGTTCTGAGTAATTAGGGAATATGGGAAGATATCGTATAGGGCCAACTGCTTAGTCCACATTTCTTAGCCCCTAAACCCTGAAACCCTCAACCTAATTAATTAGGGCACAACTAAACCCCCAATACACACTACAGCCCCTAAACCCTCAATCCCTTTCCCTGCAAGTGTGTTTGGAGTCGAGGGTTTAGGGGTTAGGGTCGCTTAGCTCCATACTTCTTGGTTCCTAAGGGAGAGAGGCGGGCGGATCCCTATAACTATCCCTGTGCCATCAACGAAGTCCCGCGACATAGGACCTATATTCCCTTCCCCACTCCCCCTCAGCACCTTCAGCCCTAAACACCACGGAGGCCTCCATTGCGTTTCCACTCCCCTACTACACCTTAGACCCTAAACAACATAGTCCTGGGGTCTTCCAAAGATATTCCACAGTGATATTGCAGTAGCTTCCATTTTCTTGCCCACCCGCACCCTAAGCCCCCCACACCCAAAAAACCAAATCCCAAGCCAAGCCCTACATCCCCACACCCTCAACCTAAATGCCTGAACCCCAAACCCTGAACTCCAAACCCTAAACCCTAAAACCTAAACCTTAAACCCTGAGCCCTAAACCCCACACCCTAAACGCTAAACCCTCAACCCTAAATCCTAAACCCTACACCCTACGCCTAACTCCCTCCTTGATCAGTAACTTTGCGCAGGCTCAGGTTTGGCTGCCGCCCAGCGAAGGCAGCTCACCGCCCACCCAAGGGGTCCTATGTAGCTCCCTGTAAGGGTTTAGGGATTGAGGGACTTAGGGAGACTTAGGGTTTTGGGATTAGGGTTTAGGGATGTGAGGTTTAGGGATTTAGGGGTTTAGGTTTTCGGATTTAGGGATTAAGGTTCAGGGATTTAGGGTGGGGTCCTCTTGTTTTGAAAAACTGTCATATATATATACACACATTTATTTACATCTATCTGTCTATCTATCCATCTGTGTATATATATATACACATATTAATTTGGTGTCCGATTTGCGAAGCAAACATTAAAATCTTACCGTTTCTCGGGAGTATATAGGGATATGGGGTTGTAGAGGGAGCCCTATACAGTCTACAGTTTAAGGTTTCCATGTAGTTTCGTTTTTGGGTTTGTTATGTTCCCAAACCCTAAAAACAACCCAGCAACCCAACAAAGTTTAGGTGTAGAGTTTAAGGTGTAGGGTTTAGGGATTGTAGTATTCTGCCTAACTAAGGAGGCACGACGTAGGAGGCTTTGGGCACTTTTCGGTCGAGTTTTGCTGGGTCTGTGCAGGCCGCCTAATCCATGCACAACCATTTGTTGGGACTTAGGGTTGTCAGAACTGGGTGAATACAATGATAAGTACCCGCGGACATAAAAGTACAGCGCTCGTGGCCGTGGACATTGGAGCCGGGTGCTCGTCGCTTACCCAGGGGCTCCTGTATAGTTCCTTTTGGTTTTTGTCATGTTTCTCTGCAATAAAATGCAAGAGCTGCCCCTGAACTCCTTTGAGCTTCTTCGCTTGCTGGGAGCCGCAATGCATTGCAGCTGATGCCAACTAGGCCAGGCACCCAACATACTTTGTAGAGTGTAGAGCAGCAAGCATGCCTGATAAGGAGCTGAAGGTTCCAAGCACCAAGATAAGTATCATTTGGGTTGTTTGTGGTACCTAAACGCCCTATACTTGGGAACTCGGACGCTTAGGGGTAGCCAGTATGAATCACATTGTGCACGCGAACTGTAAGGGCCGGCGGAACATCACCAATGCAATTCTGGGAGCTAAAGCCCGCGACAGCAAAGAGCGCATGCGTGTGTAATGAGTAATGAGCGCCTCGCACTGCCACGCAAAGCCTACGCAAATTTCCCAGACAGGCATCAAGCTGCCCTTGAGAAGGAGACGCAAAGTCTGCCTAGTTACCAAACCCTAAACCCAAATTGCTACACCCCAAACCCTAACTCATAAACCCCAAGCCTTGAACCCTAAACGCTAACGCTAAGATTAAAAGAGCCGTAAGCCGAAAAGAATCCTAAACCCTAAATGAGCTATAGTCTAAACTCCTTAAGGGGGTTATATAGGGGATTATATAGGGAACTAGTGGAGGGGTGATCAAGGGGGGTACTAGGAGTGTAGATTATGGCTCATATCGAGATAGGGAGGGGATTCATCACCTTTGACGAGGCGGCGCCTTCCCAGCAGCGCTTTCGGATGTGGAGCGAACGCAAATTGAGGCCGTCGAGCAGAAAGACTAGACGGGGTGATTTGGGGGCTTCCCAACATTAGGCGTACCTTGTGGGGGGGTTCCTTTTATGAGGACTATAGTATATTGGGGTCTATATGGGGTCCCCTTATTTCGGGAAACTACTATTTAGGGTTGAAGGTTTAGAGCTTAGGCGACCCCTGCTTGTTTTAAGGAGAGGCGTTAACGCTTTTTGTTTTACATGCGCTACAGGGATATTGAGCTTTCAAGGTTGGGGGTGTTTAGGGTTTTGGGTTCATAGGCTCCTTTCTGTATTTTAAGGATCATAAGGTTGGTGTGGTCTATAGAGTTTACACGGGAGTATCGAGGTTATAGCGTTTACAGGGCTTTAAAGCTTTGAGGGTGTTCAAGATATTTAATCCTAAGCCCCCAAGCCCTAAACCCCACCCCTAATCCCGAAACCATAAACCCCTAAACCCCTAAGGCCGTAACTAGACCCATATGCTCGAAATAGGGTTGAATCTAGGTGTATAGGGCTTACAGGTCTTATAGAGTTTTAAGGGATATAGAGTGAAGGGCGGTTTAGCGTTTAAGGTTTAGGGTTTAGGGTTTTGATTTAGTGTTTAGGGTTTAAGGTTTAAAGGTCTATAGGGTTTAGGGTCTAAGGGTTCAGGGTTCATGGTTTCGGGGTTTGTGGTTTAGGGTTGGAACGATAAACCCTAAACCCTAAACCCTGGTTCAGGATTCCAGCAGCATTGCTTCTGGGGCTTGAGGATTTGCCTGATCCCAGCGAAGTGTTATAGTCCCCCTTAAGTAGCTAGAATATCGGGTTTAGGGTTTAGAGTTATACTACCCAAAGCCATATTCTATCTACTTAAGGGGGACTAGAGAATTTTCTATGTCCGTATACTCCTTTCAGTAACATCCACCTCCAAACTTCGTTCCGGTAATCTATCCATGTATTACAACCCCAAACCCTAGGCACTAAACCCTTAAACCCTAAACCCTTAAGACCCTGAAACCCTAAACCCTGAAAACCCTTCAACCCTAAACCCTTAAACGGTGGCCTAAACTGTAAACCCTACAAACCCCTAAACCCCTAAAAAGCCCTATACCCTAAAGGCCCTACACCCTAAGCCCTGTATCACAGTCTCTCGTGTCTTGTAGTGTAAACCCTACACCCTACACCCTAAACCCTAAACCCTAAACCCTAAACTAAGGTTCATATCTGGCTTTGGGAGGGGCGTCTCGCACAATATGACTTACTTAGCCAATAGAATAGGGTTTAGGGTTTAGGGTTTAGGGTTTAGGGTATCTGGGCTCTATAATAAAGTTTGAACTTTTTTGGGCCTGGTCATTGAGGAAGAGAGAATATCATCTATAATCATCCGGGTTTAGGGTTTAGGACTCCCTTGTATTTGCCCCTTTAAGGAGCTCAGACTAGAAGAGCTGTAGTCTAAAATCCTTGAAGAGGGTTATATGGGGATTAGGGTTTTCTTTTTCAGGGTCTAAACTCCTTAAAGGGGACTATATGGGGATTATATAGGGATTCTATTGTACGGCTTACCAGGGGGACCTGGTAGACCCTAAATTATATTTAATTTGATTAACTACAAGTCAAACGGTGTACAGAGATATGTTCATTACACTTAAGCCGAAAACGCTTCCTTCATAGCATATATGTATGTACACAGTAAATTTGCACAGCATATTTGTTGTATATTATAGTATATTCTTAAACCCGTACAAAGCCACAGGCACGTTTGGACATGGGGGTTTCCAAAGAACGCAATACTCTGAGGGTTCAGGGTTCAGGGTTACCCTGAACTCAAATCCTAAGCCCAAAGCCCTGCACCCTAAATCCCAAAGCCTATAGACTCCAAACCCTAATCCTAGTACTTGCCCAAATAGGGGACCCGAATATGGACCCCAACATATTATCATCCATAGTATGTGGACCGCTAACTTTAGGAGACCTCCGTATACCTTAGAGTCCAAAAACTATACCCCTAAACCCTAAACCTCGTCCCCGAACCCCTTAGAGCCCACAAACTCTTGGATGCTCTCCGAGAGGCCCTGGCAGAAATGATGCGCGAGGCGAGCTTTGAATGCGCCAGCCAATTCTATGGCTTAGGGTTTAGGGGCTAAAGTTAGGCTGGGGGACCCATACGGGGATGTATAGGGGTTCAGGGGGAACCTCCAAGGAATGTATTACAACTGTAGCCAACTCGCCCTAAGGGTCCAGGTTCCCCCAGATTAAGGTTTTAGGTACCCTGAAGTTTCGTTAGTCGGGTACTTGGAACTTCCGGTTAAACTTACCAGATACGATTTCCACGAGCAGTTCTGAGGGATTCGGACTTTACAGAGTAGGGCTTACGGTATGTTGCTTGAGCTGGTGGTTTCGCGACTACGGTTTAGACTTTGGGGCTTCGGGTTGGGGTGTTCAGAGGTAGGATTTCGTCTTCAGACTCTGGCCCAGTTTGGAGTTTCTGTGTATTCTACGTTGGCCCCAACCCCGAAACCCTAAACCCTAGGCCCTGAACTCAAAATCCTAAAACCTAAATCCTACACCCTAAATCCTAAATCCTCAAACCCTAAACCCCGAGCCGAGAAGTGCTTGTGGGCACTCGTTCGACGCAGCTTTCAGCCTCGCAAGACGCAAGCATCCAGACAACTTGTGCAGCTAGCTTACAGAGAGGCTTGCTGGTTGTTAGGATTTTAGGGTTTAGGGTTGGGGAAGATTGTATATAGGGTTTACATAGGGATTATATTCCCTGATTCCCTACTAGGAACCAGTAAGGAAGTCTGCAAACTTAAGCTTCCTGGTAGCTAGTAGGGAATCATGGAAAATCTCTCATCGCCCCTTTAACATACATTCCCTTATTCCCCTACTGACCCCCAGCGTGTAAAAGTCTCAGCAATACTCAAAGCCGTAAATGCTTTGCACCTTAACCTCGCCATCCCTTGAACTTTCAAGTGTATTTAGGGGTTCAGGACCCACGAACACTAAAAAATGGACTTTCCTAAAATTAGTGGTTCCATTCCCGCCCATAACGATTACAGTGTTTGGCGGTCTATATCCGGGTTCCCCTACTTCTGGAAACTGTTAGATCCAAAGCATTTATCTAAACCCCCAAGAGTATGTAAAATGATAGCCCTAAACCACTAAAAACAGGCCAGCAGGCTGTAATTCCGCATACTTTAGGGGTCCAGGTAAGCTTTCATGTGGCAGGTCGGCCGTCACGCTCCTGGCATTCTACTGGCCAGAGGCAGGATTTGTACTCTCCAAAGCCAACATTCGCAAAACCATGCCCGTCTATGCCCTAAACTCCCTAAACGCTCAACCCTAAACCCTCCTATGAAAAGAGAGGTCTCCAATTTTTTTTTTTTATCGAGGGCAGTCGCCATGTAGTTCGAGCACAGGGCTTAGGGGTGTTAAGGGTTATATTCCCTTTTAAATAGATAGAACATGGACTCCGCCAAACTCTAATAAGATCCCCATATACCCCACATTCTATCTACTTAAGGGGAAGTATATTTGCGGCGCAAGGCTTCTAGGGGTTCTTGTAGGCTGAGAGCTAACACCTGCCAGCCCCTAGCGACATCTAATCCCCTCCGCCTAACATTCAGACCCCCAAGCTCCTGAAATTAAGTATTCCGAATATATAAGAGTATACGACAATGGGAATATTTCACATTATTAGCGGGAGGTGATTGCAAAACCTCTTCAGGCACCTTTGGGGTTATCAAAGATGTTGTCCGGCTTTTTTTCGGGCTCTAATTCAATGAAGCCCCTGACATTTAGGGTGCACAAAAAATCGCCTTGCTTCTGACTAGACCCCTGCCATGTAAAGTCTCATGACAACGTATGAGCCACGAGGCATCTGAGGAAGCCCCACCCTGCCTGCTGGAACCACAACATGTAACCCTAAATCCTAGAACCCCCAAAACCCAAACCCTAGACTCCAAACCCTAAGCCCTGAACCCTAAACCCAGGACCCTCAACCCATACTTGAAGGTTCATGGGTTTGAAGTGGGGTTGCAGCTAGGATAGCCATACTTATCACCCAACGTGCCGAACTCAAAGAACGCCACTCCCGGCCACCCATGACTGCTAGGATGAATTTATGTTTCTACTAGTTTCATTTTATTGTTGTTGTCAGTTTTTTTCGTATTATCATTTCTACCAAGAATTCTATCATTCTACTGCTAGATGAACTACTATTATGTCCACTATTTCTACACTCTCAAGAAGCTTCAAACGTTGTACCGACTCAGGAGCCAGTTGCCTTTGTTTCCAAGCTTAGCCTACCCTTCCCCAAACTAATCTCCTCACCCCTATGTTAACAGTTTAGGGTTTGAGCTCTCCTCCACGACATCCTTCTGCTAGGGGTTCGGGTTGAGGGGTTTAGGGATTGGAGTTTAGGATTTAGGGTATAGTCTGGTGGGGGGAAGAGGATGCTTTTGTCCATCCATCCAGGTGCGTGTACACCAACAAGAAAGGAGGGGAGGAGTGTGCTGCAATTTCTCCCGCAATGTTTTTTTGGGAGCCGAGAGAAGTGTTTGCAGGTTGAAGGGTTGAGGGCTTAGGGTTTGAAATCCTAAAGTCTTCCAGGTCCACCTCTACAAGATCATGAACAAAGACTCCTTTTCCTTCCTTGAGATCCCTGCATATGCACACTGGTCTTAAAGGATATTCATGCTAGCCGCTCTTAGCCTCCGAGTGCTGTAGTAGTCAGTCCTTGACATGTAAACTCTGAACATGAGCTGCCCTAAACCCTAAACCCTAAACCCTAAATCCTAAACCCCTAAACCCTAAACCCTAAACCCCTAAACCCTAAACCCCTAAACCCTAAACCCCTCAAACCCTGACCTAGACCTCCCAATCACCCGCCATATAGGCCATAGTCGAAACTCCTAGTATCCCCCTTAAAAGCCCTTATCATAGTCACTGTCATAGTCCCCTATATAACCCTAAACCCTAAACCTTAAACCCTAAACCCTATATAACCTCCTAAGGAGTTTTAGACTACACCTCATCTTGGCCTAGATATCCACACTTTTGAGGTTTCAGGCTCGTCTTTTCCGTAGATGGGAGGCCTATAGTCCCCCCTTAAGTAGATAGAATGTGGCTTTCATTGTGTATATTATTTTAAGATCCCCATGTACCCTACAATTACCCCACATTCTATTTACTTGAGGGGGACTATAGGTCAAAGGGTGTCCCAGACGGCCCGCAGCCAGGGGCGCAGCTGTGCCACTTCGGCTTAGTCGTCAAAGCAGCAGTGGCGCTGGCTTGGGGCTCAGACATTAGGATATTCAAAAATTACAGGACCCTGGAAAAAGGGTCCGAGGACCCAAAGAATGGTTTTGGGGTCCAAATACTAGACAAATATGGTATTTGGGCCCTAGAGCCCTATTATTTGGGTCCTTGGACAGTCACCATAATGAGGAGCATAATGTGTTGCTACATTTGGTGCCCCCTATCCATGGAAGCCTCACACGTCTGAGGCTAATAGTGTAGTTTAGGATCAGACGTTTTCTTCTGGAATGAGGGTGAATGCCATGTGCAAGTATTCTTGGTACCGTCGGTGTAGAAGTATCCTGTTTGTTGTCGCCAGCACCACCACGGCCGCCGCTGCCGGCGTTTTTGTCATTCCTCTAAGAACACTGATGATAGAAGAGCAATGTTAGTGGCAGTCGCTACAAGGAAATACGGCTCCCTATTCTATTCCTTCGACAATCCTTTATGGTAGCAGGATGCGTGTCCGGTATGAAGTCGTTACAGGAAGGCTTAAATGTAGAGACTACATTTTGATTGTCTGTCTTGTGGGGCGGGGTTCCCTAACCCCTAAACCATTGCGTTCAGATTTAGGCGACCCCAACCATCCTGGTTTAGGGCTAGGGTTTTTCTCAGGAAGACCCACGCAACAGCCGCTCACATCCTGGACCCCACTGGCCTTGCAGCCGGAATTCCGAAATTTTTGTCACTACGAGTCACGAATCAAGTCCAAACTTGACAGTATTTGGACCCCAAAAGTATGCAAAATAATGGCCTTTGGGGCTATTATTAGGCTATTGTTTTACATACTTTTGGGGGTTTAGGTATCAACTCAGTAGTGTGCTATTCGGTCATACTATAGCCCACGGTATGGAGCCAGAGTATCTTCTCCCTGGGCATAGTATTCTATACTCTAAGGACTTTAGGAGGGACCCCTAATAGGGACCCTTGTAGCTTATAGGGGTTAGTATGGGGAGTACCTAGGGATATAGGGGTTATATAATAACTATATAAGGTTTATATATGGTAATGGGATTAAGGGTCCCTATTAGGGGTCCCTCCTAAAGTCCTTAGATATACTAAGAATAATATGAGCTCCCTAAACCCTAAACCCTAAACCCTATGGTTCAACCACCCCTCACAACATTGTGCAAGTGCCCTGCCCGAGTCTGAAACTTCCCTACTTAAGGGTCCAAGGGTTATAATCTGAATGGTATTTGGGGTTTAGGCTTGAGGGTTTAGTGTTTAGGGCTCGAAGACGCAAATCATGGAGATTTAGGGCCCAAATATTGGAATTGGAATGGTATTTCGGACCTGGAGCCCTATCATTTGGGTCTTTAAACCCCAAACCATCCCAAACCCTAAACCCTAAACCACCAACCCCAGACTCCCAAACCCTAAACCCTGATATCAGGGCTCTAGTCGATGGCAGGTTGCTGTACCGGCAGACGCGCCGCCAACAAAAGCTTTGACTTTCCTGTCTGAGGTCGGGGACGTCTGTTGGGACTTACCCCTTGGGGTAACAGAAGGTATCTGTGATTATCTTTGTACATAGTAGTCCCTAAACCCTACATCCTAAACATTTAGCGGTTCCCAGAATCTTTTCCATTCCTTCATGCCCTTGTGCCCAAGAGATATCTGTAGCGGACGTCTTCGACACTTCGCAAGCACAGAACAACAGTTTGGGGCTTAGGGTTTGACAGTGGCCATGAAGACGAGTCATGTTGGAGGTGGTATATGGCCCCGGCATTCCTTAGCTTGTTTGAGGAAGGTAACAGGCTCCCGAGAAAGGGAAAGAGTGCAGTGGATAATAGCCGTGACCCAGGTGCACTACAATACCACAGTTGCCGAGGTAGAAAGGCTTCTGGGTCATGCAGGGTTTCTATTGTCAGCTGCAGACTATATGAGTTCCTCCAGCAGGCCCTGCAGCCTCACTCAATAGAGACTTCCTTAACCCTCACAGAATCTCTTTCGATATCCCCAGTGTCCGAAGGTATCCCCATCTGTGGAAGGCTCCATATGCGGAGCCCGTATTTGCGGTCAAGACTTTCAGATCTGGGAGAACCCACTGGCTTGGGGTTTGGGGTTTAGGTTCCAGGGCTTAGGATTTACAGGGGTAGGTTGGAAATTCCAAGTGTTGTTACCCTTAGTTACCCGTACTTCCTGTATATCTTTATATAAACCATAAAAGAATATCTTGAGCACCCACCCTAAACCCTAAACTCCCCAAGTTAGGGCTGTCTGGTAGATCGCCGTCTCGTCATTGAATAGCTCTTTGTGCAGCCGGAGTACCTGCGGCCTTTGGACCCTCAAATGGCCAAAGTGTTTGATGCCCGCAAACAACAGCAGGCCTTGGCCGTGAGCATCACAGCAAAAGCGTGCCTTCGCGACAGTGCCGGCACAGCCGCCGACCTCTATCACTGCGGCAAGTGAGTGCTGCGTCCGGGCAAGTGTCAAGGGGCGCTGAAAGTGCAGTCAGAGGAGTCTGTGGGGCTTGTGTGGTGCAACCGCTGCAAGCAGCTCTTGGACCTCACCGAGAAGAATCGCGCTTCTGTGGCGCAACCGCTGCAAGCAGCTCTCTTGGACCTCACTGAGAAGAACCGCGCTTCTACAGTTGGGGGTGCAAGTCGTAACCGGGCCCTTGTTTTGCCAGCAGTACATGGGGACTAAAAGAGACAAAAGGCATTAGCTTTTGCGTTTCAATTGGGATTTGCAACTCGTTGTGGACAACGACTTACTGGTTTACAAGAGTTGGTTTGCAACAGAATTCACGTGGGGCTCCGTGCCTCTTTCTGGCAGGTCTGGGGTGAGAACCCTGCAGCTGGCATGGCGGCGGCACAAGGCACCAAAGATTCCTCCCTGTACCCCAAAAGTAGGTAAAATAATAGCCCACAACCTTTAAACTTACATACTTTTGGGGTTCATGTCTACACATGCCTCCGAAGTTGCTTTTCCCTTCAAAAACATCAAGGCAGTTGCGCGTAGCCATGTTAGGGCTCGCCTCCCTCTTCACGTTCACCTCTTTAGGCTTTAGGGTTTGGGGTTTAGGATTCAGGGTTTAGGGTTTAGGGGTGTAGGGGTGTTTTCACCATATTCTTCATCGGTTGACAGTTGAATGTGCATGCAAGGAAATACTGCAATTTGACAGGGCTGGAGGTGCTGGAGTGCAGGCTTTGGTGCATCAGGGGTGTTCCAAGCTTTGCTTAATTTTCTAATTGCGCTATGATTCCTGGCCGGCAAGCAGTGGTGGTGACTTTCTATGTCTATGTGTCATTTCGTATACAGGACGTATATAAGTCTAGCTACGCATTGCGCCTCTGATCGCAGCGCCGCATCGCTGTAACTCCCGGCGCAATTTACATTCTTGGCCACGGTACTCTTCCAACCGGAGTCATTTTTCTGAATGGCTTCAACCCCTTGGTGAGGATAGTGTTAGGGTTGATGGGCCAACAAACACATTTTTTTTCCTTCAGTTGGCGTTGTTCATAAAAAGGCGGAGAGAAGTCTGACGCACACAGCAAGCATGTCTCAGCAAAAGTACTCTTTCCCCAGGGTTCCCTAGGTCCATGTGCCTAGCGATCCTATATTCCAAAGGTTACGAGCCTATGACAATTAATGCTACACAACCCTACATAGCCCTAAGCTTACCCGGGGGGAGGGGTGGTTAGTAGGGAATTAGGGGTTATATTTCCTCATCCCGGGCCCTATTACGTAACACTGAACTCTAACGTGCCTAATAATCATATACTTACCGAATACCGGTACCATAATTATCATTACCCTAGTCCCAAGTACCTAGCTATTGGGTACTTGGACCCTTTGGGAACTGTGTAATATGGGGAGTGTTCAGATGTTGTGGGCGATCATTGCCCACCCTCAGGCCAACACCCACCGCAGCACAGCCGGGGAAAGCAGCGAATGTTAATGTTTTGCTCCCTTTGTGGCCCATTCATTGTTAGGGCTTACCCCAACCCAAATACAAATCCAGAAGTAGATCTTTTTCAATGGGTTTTTGGCGATGATGACTTTAGGGTTCAAGTAGGGCCAGCGGAGATCTATAGTCCCCCTTAAGTAGATAGAATATGGCTTTGGGTATATTATAACAAGATCCCCACATACACCAAATTCTTCCACTTAAGGGGGACTATACGTTCCAAAAGCTTTCTCCCAGACGCAGCCAACAATGTTGTAGCTTGCCAGCTCGAAACATTGCACTGCCTGCAATATCAGCTGGCATTTAAGATCCTGCATAAATGTGTTGTACTATACTACAATCATTTCTACGGTTTAGGGTGAGTGTGGCATACTGTACAACCGTTATTTCTAAGGTTTAGGGTGAATGTGGTATACGACACTACCATTTTTCCTAAGGTTTAGGGTGCTTAGGGTCATGCATTTTTTAATGTCAAGTGTATGCTTCCTAAAAAGTGTCCCTGCAAACAACATGCAAACGGTCCCTACGCTTGATATTCTTTGTCGTTCATGGCCTCCTGTACCTTTTGACCTGCGAACTCGTTGTTTCTTATTATCCTGAGGCGGCCCTTACAAAGCTCATAAAGCCTAAGCCCAAAGCCCTAAACATCAACTGTAAGGCTGCATGTCCCCAGCTGGGACTAGTAGTTCAGGCGCCTCCCTGAACCCTAAACGCTAAGCCCTAAGCCCTAAACGCTGAACGCTAAGCCCGGCTGGCAGGTGTCCATGAGGCCTTGCGTGACCGAATAGGTGAGTTGCTCCAGGCACGCTTGTCAAGGTTACAGGTCCGGCCTCTTCTAGGGTTCAGGGATTATGTAGGGATAATGGACAAGAAAATATAAACTACTATTTAGGGTTTAGGGTATAGGATTTAGGGTTTAGACTTTAGGGTTTAGAGTTTACGGTGTATAGGGTTTTGGTCTGGCTGGCTTTTTGTTTGGCAGGTTTGAGTGTTTGGTGTCTAGGTGGTAAAGTGGCCTTGCAAGTTCGATCAATGAGCTTCTCTTTGGACCTGGTCCCCCCAGAGTTCCTCAACATGACAGAGGCCAAAAAAAACAAACCCCCATTCCTAAACCACAAACGCCAAGCCCTAAACCCTAAACCCTAAGTCCAATTTCGGAACCCTATGCCCCAAGCCCCAAGTCCTTAACCCTAAACCCCCATTCCTTAACCCTAAACCCTAAACCCAAACCTCAATTCCTAAAGCCTAAGCCCTACACCCTAAACCCTAAACCCCCCAATTCTTAAACCCTACACCCTAAACCCCCCAATTCTTAAGCCCTACACCCTAAACCCTGAACCCTGAACCCCTAAACCACGCCTGCGAAATCCGGAAATCCTGCAGGGCCAGGTGCTGCCTTCGTGGCCACTCGGTGCGCTGCAGCTCCGCGCGGTGATGAAGGTGAGCTTCGTAGGGTTTTAGGGTTAAGGGTTTAGGGTTTAGGGTTTAGGAATTGGTGTTTATAGGGTGTAGGGTTTAGGGTTTAGGGTTTAGGGTTTAGAGTTCAGGAATTGGTGTTTATAGGGTGTAGGGATTGGGTTTCAGGAATTGGGGTTTAGGGTTTAGGGATTTGTGTTCAGGAATTGGGGTTTAGGGTTTAGGGATTGGGGTTCAGGAATTGTGGTTTAGGGTTTAGGATTCAGGAATTGCGGCTTAGGGTTCAGGGTTTAGGGCTTAGGGTTTATTACCATTAAATTTGGGTGTTTTTTTTCCGGTTGGGATTAGTTTGATTTAGAATTGCTTTGAAATTCTGATCAAAAATGAACTTTGAGAACCCTTCAAATTTTTCGAAACTTTGAGATTTGAGGAACCTTGAGAACCCTATAAGTAATGTTAAGTTTATATGGGCTTGAGGGTTGAGGGTTTAGGGTGTTTCTCAAAAAGGGGGACCCTAGGGAGCCCGGGGTTGCACCTAGGGGGTTATTTTTTATAAGGATTATTTAGGGTTTAGGGTTTAGGGTGTTTCCCAACCCTAAACCCTAAACCCTAAACCGCAAATGGTAGTTTCCCAAAATAAGGGACCCCAATATAGACCTCAATATATTATAGTCCTTACTATGGGGACCCCCAAAAAGGTACCCCTTATTTAAGGAAACACCCAATATAAACCATGATCTAAACTCCTGAATGGTTATGTAGGAGATTATATGGGGGACTACTATAAGGGTTATTAAGGGGATGCGTGGCCCCTTTGCTGGTTTTCTGGCAGTTCTAGGTTTAGGGTTTAGGGTTTGGGGCTTTTCCCTTTCTATTTTGAAGTCTGATTATTAAAGCTGAAAAATAGGAAACAGGGTATCCTTGTTATTAAGGGTCACTGGGCAACCTAGAGTTTTGGAGGAGCCATGATGTTGAACAGGGCAAGCCCAATCCCAAAGCCTGAACTTTACCCCCCCAACCCTGAACCGAACCCCCCTTACGCACCCTAAACCCTAAAACCCAAATAGGACCCTGAACCCCAAGCACTGAGCGTTCTACAGTATTCTGGGTCTCCTAAGTTATGGTCCCGACGTAGCGCTTAGGCTTTAGGGTTTATGGCTTAGAGCTTGGGGCTTAGGGATGTATGACTCCCCACGAATAGGGACCATCGTGTTGGCACACCCTCGCGTCATTCTTCTGAAGCACACGTGCAAATACCAAAACAATAAGCCGCAAACAGCTGCGCCCGAAACGCTGAGTCCCTAACACCTAATCAGTCCTTACGCCCTGAACTAGAATAGCCTCATTCTCAAGCCCTAACGCGACAACGCTAAAGCTGTTTAGTGTCGAGGCGGGTTTAGGAGCCTCAAGCCTGGGCCCTAAACCCTAACCTCAAAACCTACGATGGGAGGATGGGATTTTGCACCATGTTACCCAATACCCTGCGAGTGCAATATGTTGGGTGATGTAAGTGGTGCAAGACTCCCTAAATCTAACGTGTAACTCCTACCCTAAACCCTAAGCCCTAAACCTAAACCCTAAATCCTAAACCCACAAACCCGGAATCCTATACCCTAAATCCCTAAATCCTAAACCCTAAATCCCTAAACCCTTAACCCCTAAGCCCCAAACCCCTAAACCCTGAAGTGCTGTAAGGCGCTCCTAGGTCTGACCCCCAGATGTACGGAGAGGGATGAGTTTGGTAGGGCTTCAGCGGCTTGGGGTCGTTTTGGATTGGGTTTAGGGCTTAGGGTATAGGATTTAGGGTATAGTATAGGATTTAGGGTTTAGGGTCTAGGGTTTAGGGTTTAGGGCTGAGGGTTTAGGATTTAGGGCTTCAGGTATAGGGTTTAGGATTTAGGGCTTGGGGTCTGGGTAAAGGGTTAAGGGCTTGAGGTCGAGGGCTTAGGGTTTAAGATTTAGGGTTTAGGGTCAAGAGATCAGGGGATATATTTGCGGTAGGCTTGTAAGGTTAAGGTTCTGGGGGTTGAAGTTTTAGGGATTTTTCTTGAAATTGTCTAAGGTTCAAAGGCTCGTTTAGGGTGTAGGGTACCACAGGACCTTGGGATGTTGTTGGGGACTATGCCTTGGATCACCAGCTGAAGACGAATTGGAACCCCAAACCCTAAACCCTATGCCGCGTGGCTGTAGCTCACCAGCCCCTGGGTTTCTGGTTTTTGAGAGTGTCTTAGAAATGTTCCTACCGGATCCATAAAGCGAACCTCTAAATCCCCTTTAGCTGGGCAAATTATTGCGAGCTCAAGTGAGCCCACTCCTCATCTTAGCTACCCCTAAGGGTCCAAGAACCCCAAAGTGATAGGCTGTTAGGGCCCAAATACCATTACTATTGGAGTATTTGGGCCCTGAAGCCCTGTTATTTGGGTCCTTGGACGCTCAGGGTCCTATTGGGACTATACCCAAAAAGGGCTACAACTCAGGCTTCTGAATTTCTGTAGCTTACCCAGGGTTTAGGGCTTAGGGTTTAGGGGTCTAGGGGTCTAGGGGTCTAGGGGTCTAGGGGTTAGGGGGTTTAGGGGTTTAGGGTTTAGGGTTTAGGGCTTAGGGAAGAAAGTGCCCAAAAGGCATTTAAAGAAATTCCTCTACGTACAGGATGCTATACGACGCAACTCCCTGAATATGTCCCTAAACCCTAGACCCTTTTTTGCTCCAGGTTGCCGGTGCCGGTTGTGGGCACAATGTAGAAGCCGGAAGAATCAGCAAGATCGCGCCCCGTGTAGTTCTCACATAAATACAGTATAGTAGACCCCGAAAATAGGAATTAGGGCTCGGGATTCGGAAGTGCACATAGCTCGGTGCGTACACGGAGTGTGTCTGGTGATATCCTGCGAGTCTACAAGGCGTTGGGTTTATAAACCCTAAACCCCATATAATCCTATAGTAGTTTCCATGTTATTTTCCATTATCCCACTTTAGGGTCTTTGCCGCTGTGTCCAATGGACCTCGGGCTGGTAAGCAACAAAAAATGTTTAGTGTTTGGGGTTTAGGTCCTTAGGGTTTGGGGTTTAGGGCTTAGGGTTTAGGGCTTAGGGTTTAGGGTTTAGGGCTTAGGGTTTAGGGCTTAGGGTGAAGGGCTTAGGGTTTAGGGCTTAGGTTTTAGGGTTTAGGGTTTAGGACCTGATAAGCCCACAACTCATTGCAGCGTTCTACTAGGTTTCGCCTTTACATGTGCAGGTTTCTCGGGGCTCCAACTATGGAGTCTATAAAGGTAGCGTTGAGACATGTCTTTGTAGATTACTGCCAACATCTGGACAGACTTGAGGGCAAAGAAAACCACATGGCCCAGCTTTGAAGCGTGCGGACTGTAGGGTTTAGGATGTGGAGCTTGGGTCTAGGATGTTGAGCTTCAAAGTTTAGCATAGTTTAGCATTTCAAGGCTGCTATTTGCCCTAAACCCTTATAGGCCCTAAACCCTGAACTGGTTTAACCTTTTCATGACGTAGGCAGGACCTAGAGCCCCGAAGGGATTTGACAAAATGGCACCCAGAACCAATTTTCTGCCTGGATCCACGTTCAGGGTCGTGAGTCTAGAGGCGGGGGGAGGCAGAAGCCAAAACCCTCAAGCACCAAATCCTGAAATCCTGATCCCCAAACTCACAACACCCTAAATCTGTAAACCCATACACTGCCTTAGGGTCTTAACCTCTAAGCCCTAAACCTCCAATACATTCCCAGGCCAAATGCCCCCTAGCGCCTTGGGCGTCTTGGTGCCAGCAGCTCGATCCCTGGTGGCTGCCTTCCCTCCAGCAGCAGCAGGCAGTGCAATGAGGGTTTAGGGTTTCGGGTTTAGGTTTAGGGTTTGGGGTTTAGGGTTGGGGTGTAGGGCTTAGGGTTGGAGGTTAAAGGATGCAAGTACCAAAGATGCTCCCCAGGGGCCTACAGCGAAACAGGTGTTGTAGGCTTTAGGGTTCGCTTTCCCCCCAACAGCATGGATCCCTACGTAAGCCTCAGTTCAGAGGGCAGTAGTCTACAAAGGAACCCTTTTAAGGTTCTATGTCATTTTGGTGGAGCGTAGGCCTTAGGCTTCAGGGTCATGATCCTCCTAAACCCTAAGCCCTAAACCCTAAAAGCTCCAAGCCTAAATTGTCAGCCCTAAAGTCGAAATAACCGAGGTTTGGCAGCGTTCGTTCCCTATCCGCGCTGTGTGTTGTTGGAGTTTAAGCAGACCAACTCTAAACCCCAAACCCTGAAGCCTTCAGAGGCAAGATTGAGGGGTCCCTACAGTGCCCAAACCTTTGAACTCCTAAACCCTAAACCACCTTTGAAATGTTTACGAGCGGAACATCCCTGGCACTGCTTACCTGCAGTCCCGCGCGGTTTAGGGCTTAGGGTTGAGGGTATGAAAGGTATTCTGGAACAAAGATTAGCCTGGAAATGGACAATGATTCTTGTGAGGGCCCCAAGTTTCCCTGTTTGAGAAAAATTAGGCCTAGAAGGGACGCAATAACTTGAAAGCGCACTGCCTTAGAAGCAGTTGCGCTACAGCCTTAGAGTCGCAGATTAGGGTTTAGGGTTTAGGGTTTGGAGTTTAGGGTTTAGGGTTCAGGGTTCAGGGTTCAGGGTTTCGGGTTTAGGGTTTGTTAGGGTTTTGGGTTTAGGGAGGGAGAGAGAGAAAGAGTCAGTCAGAATCCAGAGGAACTCCGAGATAATGTAGACCCGTGATGAATAGCCCCCTTCCTTTCAAGGGCCTTAATTGTAAACGCTAGCGCGCGCCCGCCTCGGCTGGCCGGGCTTCCCACTGCAGGAACATGTAATTATAGATATACAGGTATTTAAGTTAGGTATATAATGACAGTCATATGCCTAATACATACACAATAAAACCGTAGAAGTCCAACTGGGACGCGCAAGTAGGACCCAGGAAACCGGTGGGCAAAATGTTCGGGGCCAGCGTTCGGACTTTGGGTTTAAGGTTCCGTCTTGCGAGTTGATAGGCGTTCTTAGGGTTTGGGGATGTAG